>JBBPDE010210837.1:0-28766 GCA_037974605.1 Nannopetersius ansorgii
AAAATAAAACATTAAAAAGTGGGCATTACTTTGGTTTTATTTATTGTGATTTGAAGACAGTTTTAATATTCTCACAGGCTGTAAATATATTTGTATGCACACAGTATGGTCAGCTGCAACAGACAGTGGCATTTAATACATTTATTGACCCTTAACAGAGAAGGCTTTACCATTTTTTCATACTTGAGTGTCCCTTGGTTCAATTTTGAGGCCTGTTTAGCAGAAACTGCACAAGCAGCCTGAACACTTTGTCATCCCAGCCGATCACATCTCCATCTGTGACCCTCTCAAAGAGGCGCAGGCTCTCTGTGCCCCAGCACAGGTTCTTGCGGGGGTTGTTGGGGATGGAGAACGAAGTCAGTGCAAGTGTGTTGAGTTGATAGCAGAAGAAAGAAAAGTACTGGCCATCAGAGATGACGGCCTGGGATACAAACGGCCTGCTCAGGTCCTGCTCGCTCCAGAACCCTGGAGAGAGAACCAGATTAGTTAGTTACGCCAGAAGTACTCTTAAAAAAAAATGAGCCAAAAAGGGTTCATTGGAGAAACACCACTTTTGGTCCGATTTAGCTTTCTATTGATGTTTCTTCTGAAGAAATGTTTTTAATGTTTAAAAGGGGACATATTACGCAAAACTCACTTTCTTTTATAAAGCAATTTAGAATAGGTCTATTGGATATACAAAACATGTTCATTAAGTTCTTTGCACAAAATCACTCTCACAGAGATCTCACTGGTTTATGTGAGTGAGTTTTGCATAATATGTCCCCTTTAAAGAATATTCATATTAAAATAGGTTCTAAACTGATTTTCCTAACCAATAACCATTTAGGAACCTTTGAGAATGTACAGTTTGCTCTGAAGCTGACCGCACACTCCAATCCTTTAAACCTTTGATTTCTATTGAAATCACATTAAGGGTATTAACAGGGAACTGATTAGTGATCACCTGAATCACATCTAATTTAAATGAGGAAAAGTACATTAATTATTTATTATTGCTGTTTTGTTCAAGAGTAAACAAGTGATAATATTGTCAGGATTTCTTAAATTCTAAGGCAAAGCTGTTCAGTTCAATACTTGCAGCTATAAAAGATAAAACTGAACGTTTCTGCAGTGATACGTACGTACGTGTGTGTGTGTGTGTGTGTGTGTGTGTGTATACAGACAAGGGAACATTCAAATAACCAAACTATATACTAATAAATTAACTATATTTACTAAGAATGCCCTGTGTGTGTTATGTGTATCAGACATATGTGTGAACTCACCCTGATACATGGCTTGTGCCCCAGTCCATGCGAAGAGACTTGCAATAGCATTAGCTCTCAAAAACACTTCAATGTGTTCAGAAAGGTTTCTCTTTTCCAGTCTGTCCCTGCGGAACTTATCAGGGACCATATGGAACTGTGTGTGACCGTAGCGGCAAGGGTCTTCCAGTTTAGCACCTATGGGTGTTCCAGCACAGTAGAACATTTTTGCAACACATCTATACATCAAATAAATATGACAACATAAATGAATATCTGTGCTTTTTTTTTAGTTGAATTTACAGCCTACCCCTATATAATGGGAAACAATCGAACTGAAATTCCTTCCAGAAGCTGAGGCCTTTCCAAATGCCGAAATCTTGTTATGAATGAACCTAAGAATTCACGACGATGTGCTGATGATCACAGAAGGCTCACAAACCTGTGCAGATGTTGTTGTCGTACTGTCTTCGGAACAGGGGGAGGCGGTCAGGCTCTAGTGTGATTACGGGGACCTCAGCAGATATTTCTGCTTCAAGTGGCACAAACTAGAGGACATAAATGGAGTCACACATTCAAAGAACTAACAAATCAGACCAATAGGTTTTTATAAATCACAAACAGAACTGGAAAAAACACTTCTGCTAAAGCTACCTCAGGTAGTTGGTGTGGAATCCGTATCTGGTTGAGAGGTTGGTCATCGATCTGAAACCTCTGAGGCTCAACTCTACCCCGTCGATGACCTCTTGGGATCGTCCTCTCTCCATTGATCCAGTAAAAGTTGACTTGAGGCTCATGATCTGCAAAGCAAACCAGGTAACATTTACTGTTTAAAGATGTTAGAGGTACACCTTGGCACAATCACGCTATAGTTAAACATTTTATAACAGGGGTGTTCAGATTCGGTCCTGACCCAGACAGCCCTAATAATAAATGATGTTATGGTGCAGCAATTACTCGCAAAAGCATTAAACTGCTTTTTTACACAAAAGCAGACTGCTTGTACAACCTCCATAGAAAAGCTTGCACATATTTTTACAGCCCCACACACAAAGACCAGCAAGAGGGCTATAAAGCCACTCAGCACTGAAGTAGTGGAACTGCAAGTTGCATTCTCACCGTATCCAATACCTTCATGATGAGCTGAATCAGGGTTTGTAAACATCAAGGACATGTCACCTACGCTCTTGTGCCTAAAAACTCATCACATGTTCCGATATCTAGTGCAGCCTCACTAGAAGAGGGAAGGCTGTTACAGCATTAATACATCTGATTTCAGAAGAAACATTGAATGACCATGCAACATCTCCTACATGTCTGCTTCATGTCCTGGGGGACGGAACTGTGGTCCCCCACACACTATTAAACATTTACATGAAGAAAACTTATGAACACAAGCGTGTTCTCACACACACACACACAGGTGCTCACAGACACACACTGTCTTCATCTGCTGTTGCTTCATACTTTGTAATATTAGTTCTGTTGCTGATCAGTAAAATTGAACATGTTGTTGCAGTTTCTCTGCTGTTGATTCTTTATCTGTTTTCTCTGTTTTGTCCGCAGGTATGGAAGCTGATTATCTGTTTGTTTTTTTCCTTTTTCTCTCTCTCTCTCTATACTCCTTTCCCTTCCTTTCCTTTCCCCCCACTTTGTTTCTTCTCTCTCCCTCCATCTGTTGAATTTCTCCCCAAATTATTATAATTTTTTTTTTGTTTTGTGCGTGTGTGTTTTTGTCTCTTCCCTTTCTGTTTGCCCTGTCCGGTCTTGTCTGTAAAAGAGATAATACCAATAATTACATAGTAATATTAAATAGTAATAAAAATATATTTAAAAAAAAAGGCTGTGAATGATGATAGCACAGCGATACACACATTGTCTTGTGTTATCTGTGTTACTGGCAGGCCGGAAAAAAATAAAAAATATTTATGCAACATGTCACCTATGCTTTTGTGCCTGAATGCAATCAACCTCACACAGCTATACGGTGTGGACAAAAGTATTGGGACACTTGTTCAGCATTAGGGCCTTTTACTTCCTGTGAAAGGAAACCTTAACACTTTGAAGAGGAACCTTTACATTCCCGCATGACTGTGCCTGAGCGCACAAAGTGAGCTCCATTAAAACATGGCTTAATGAGTTCGGTGTGGAAGGATGTGACTGGCCTGGACCATCCAACGACTTTCGGATGAACTGGATTGGAGATTGTGAGCCAGGTCTTCTCGTCCAACATCAGTTTCTGGCCTCACAAATGCTCTACAGCAGTGGTTCCCAATCTGGGGTCTCAGCCCCCCTTAGGGGGGTATCGCAGGGGGTGCACACAATTTTGTCTGCACTGAAGATACCAAAATTATTTGTAGTCATTAAATTCCCCAAATCTCAATGTCTGAAAAAAATAAAAGTGTGTGTGTAGGTGTATAGGGGCAGCTGGTGGCCTAGCAGTTAGGGCATTCGCCCTGTGATCAGAAAGTCCGGGTTCGATTCCCAAGGCCGCTAGGCACCTCTGAGATACCCCCTGCTTCACTTGGTGAATGTGTTAAATGCAAAGGTTGAATTTCGTGGTGTTCACGTATGACAGAATGGTCACTTTATACTTTATATGGGGACCAACTCTATATTCAAGTGTATGTGTTTGAATGCAATGTCATTAAAAGACATTGTGTAGTGGTCAGGCGTCCCAATACTTTTGTCCATATAGTGCAGCCCAGAAAAGGAAAGCTTAATAACGTTGCGCGAATGTGTGCCTTTATACTTTTGGACACATTAGCAAGATGAAGAAGGTGAGGCAGGACAGTCACCTGAACAAGAAACTGGAACTGAACATAACTGGAGAATCAACTCACCCAGACTTGACAGGCGGAGCACAGGGTTTTTACTGGCCAGAGAGTTAGCCAAGCCAGACACTAGATTGGTCAAAAAGGGGGCAACACGTTGCTTCTGCTCTTTGTAAAGAAATGTCCTGCCTTTCTTCATGTACCAGTTCTCCTGCAGGAGCGCGTTACACGCCTGGGACCTCAGCCCAGCAAGCTCAGACTCATCCATCAGCTCTTGCTCGGGCTCAGAGAATGTATCTGGAAGTCCAGGCAAATAGGCCGTTTTGGTGAAATGCTGATACCACCGATCCGCACCCAGAGCAAATGTCTGAGGATAAACGACATACTTCAGCCGCTGGACCCGTGTGAGCCCTCTGATCTTCTCCTGAGTCTCTGCTCCACGCAGCTGATCGAAGTACTCCAGCAACACCCTCCGCTTGGCAGACTTACTCTTAGCAGTGCGAGATGGTAATATTGGGGGATATAACGGCCCCGGTGAGGAGCTTTCCGCCTGAACATTTCTGCTGTGGATCAGACGAGGAGACTGTACTGCCAGAAAGCTCTGCAAGGACAACCTTCCACAGGCAGCCATGGTTCTCCTCAACGCTTCTTCCTGCACGTGTTTAGATCTCTGACATCTACCCACACTGCCTCCTCTGAACCTCTCCAGAACAGCAGGTCTTGTTGGGTGGACAAAAGTATATGGACGTCATACCATTCTACCAACATGAACTTTAACGACATTGTATTAACTTATATGGGACTGGGCCACACTGTTTGCATCTATAACAGCTTCCACTCTTCTTGGAACGCTTTTCACAAGATTCTGTAGCATTTCTGTACCCATTCCTTTCTGTAGCGCATTTATATAAGGCACCCAACTCATCCAACCATGTCTTTATGAACCTTGCTTTGTGCACTGGGGCTGGAAAGAAAAGGTTCTTCTCCAAACCATGGTTCCCCATGGCTCTGTGATGTCAGCAGACGGTCTTGACTGATCCTACAGTAGCACAAATTGCTGAAAAGTTGATGCTGGCTATGATAGAAAGCTGTCAGAACACACATACCATCACAGCTTGCTGGGTATAGGGCTTCAAAGTTGCAGACCAGTCAAAGTGCTCATGCCTTTGTCCTTCTAGTCTAATGCATGGAGGCCCTGCTTTGGAATTTACAGGACTTACAAATCTACTGCTAACGTCTTGGTGCCAGATACCACAGCAGACCTTCAGAGGTCTTGTGGAGGAGAGGCCTCAACTGCTATGTTGTTTAGGCAGCAACCTACAAGGGGGACCTAAACAAGAGTAGGCAGCAGGTTTGGCTGATTAGTGTAAATATGAATGGGATCCAAGGAATTTAGTTTGTAATTGGAAGTATTTGTTCCATGGACTATAAAAATGTGTTAGAATCAACCATTCCTAGATTGTATAGTAATAATTCTTGGTGCATTATTACTGTTTTTCTCAATACCTGCTGCTACCAAATGTACACTCCAATATGTACCAGTATGTATATCAACAGTGTTCAACACTGTACATACATACATATTTTATATTTTGTACTAATTTTATTGTATAGTGTACATTTTATACTGTACTGTTGTATAGTTTTGATTCTATTGTTTTTGCTGCTCCTTGTTTCTGTCCAAATTTCCCACTTGGTTTATCTTCTCTGATTTTATCTTATCTTGTTTACCGACCCACAGCATAGCAGGACGCTCTGCTCGCCCTGCTGGTTATTTATTTTAGTTGTAGGTGGTGGAGTGTTTTGCGTCAACAATATGCAAAAATCAATGCTGCGACCCAGACTGGCGCTTGAGATGTTGAGTTTGGTCAGTTCTCTCTTGACCACGAGGCGGCACTGACTCTCTGCCTTCGCTCAGTTTACAGAGTTACAGTTACAGTCGCTGACAGACAGGTGTCCCTATGGTCACAGATTTCTGTTCAGCTGTGGAAGAACAGTTTAACCTTAAGGCTCGAGCAGAACTATTTTTATTAGAGGCGGGACTAGATTCATTTTTTTAACGCCGTTAATCTCATTGTAATCTTGGCGTTAACGGCGTTTTTTGTTTTTTTTTTCGCGCGATAAAAATCTCGCGCCTTTAACGGCCCAGCACTAATTTTTATAAATAAGAATATTTAAACAACACATGAGTCGTTTCATTTCTGGCAAAATTTGTTCTTCATTTCGTTCTCAAGTCTGGCTTGAAGGACCAAGCTGAAGTCCCCTCATTGCATTTAGCGCTAAGTGAACAAACTATATAGGGCCTAACAGTGAAGAATGTCTGAAGTAGTCTTTTATTCAGTCTTTTGAGATATGAGACTTGTTTTCTGTTGTATTCCTCTATCCTTCATAAGGCTAGTAATGATGCGTAAATACAAACCTTCTCTACACGGCATCCATAAATCCAACATTCTCATCTGTACAGTGCGTCCTCGGGACCTTTGCTCAGCTCCATATCGCACAGCATGGCATAGATCATACAATATGCCCACATCTGCACTTTATACCATACAGTTTATATTTTATGTCTTTCATATTTATTTTTTTAGATTTCTCATTTTTATTTCCATGTAAACTACAGACTGAAAGTTAAAAAAATCAAGTACACAGTTTTTCAACATTTTATTAAAACATTATAAATACTTAAATGTAACAGACTGGTTTTCAATATTTTTTGTTCTGTAGTAACGCATTATTTTGCCACAAAGGGTCAAACTTGGTTTTGAAGGACAGATATGAGTCCTTATAAGGTTGTGTGTATGGTCGTGTATGTATCCAATAAAACTGGATTTAATTGGATTTTCTGCTCATATTAAAATGGTCCCTTATTGTCAAATGTGAATACAGTGCAGCACAGCACACAGTGTGAAATTCTTTCTGCATTTAACCCATTCACCAAGTGAAGCAGTGGGCAGACACAGGCATTTCAGTGTGTGGAGACAGTTCCTTACTCAAGGGTACCTCAGTGGTGCAATTGGCAGTCCTGGGATGCGACCCCCTAACCTTCAGATCACAGGGGCAACTTCCAAAACACCAGATCAACATCTGTCCAAAATTGCACATCAGGTAACGCCCAACGGGGGCTCAAATCCACAATCATGAGATTAAGAGTGCCATGTGCTAGATAAATATAAATACAAAAGTATTCGGCCGCCTGACCATTACACCAAAAGAGACTTTTAAAGGCATTTCTTTCACAAACAAAGAATTTAATATAATGTTGGTTATAGCTGCGAAGGTGGTTGTCCCAATACTTTTGTTCATATAGTGTAAACTCGTACAATCAGATTGAGAAGGTCATTTGAGGTATCGCCCGTCCAGCACGCGGTGCTGTTTCCGCGCTGCCTGCAGCCAAAAATGCGCAGGCGCAGTGGAGTCTCCTCGCCGTTGTGGAGCAGTGCGTGCTGTCATGACGGCCCGGAGTGTTTTGCAGGCACGACGGCTGTGGCCTTTTGCACTGAATTTACATCGTTATGCAGTTCTTCTACAGGTGTTTATGTTTTTCAGGTTTTGTGAGGGCGTTATGATCGCTCAGGTTAGCAGTTTAGCAAGCTAATTCTGCTTTAGTCCTGACTTTACTAGTCATGCGAGCAGCATACTTTTTCCGTGCAGTGCATGTGATGTACAAAGCGTGAGTTTGTTTGTCAGTCTGTGTGACTGTCTTTCTCTTTTAGAGTCCGTGCATGTCCACACACAGTGATGAAGTACGCCTGGCCGAAGAAGCCAGCAAAAAATATGGCAATCCTGAGCCAACTATATTCTCCAAAATTATTGATAAAAGTATCCCTGCTGATGTCATTTTTGAAGATGATAAGGTAATCCATTTTCTTTGCTGTGGTAAACGTATATTACACTGTATATACAAGTTAATAATGCATGGGCCCTCAATAAACATGAATTTTTATTAGAGTATTGCTGATAGGCTGTGTAGATAAGATACACTAAATGGTCAGAAGTATTGGGACGCCAGAGACGTCAACGACATTGCATTCAAATACATAGACTGGAGCTAGTGATATTGGATGGGAAGGCCTGGCTCGCTATCTCTGTTCCAGTTCATCCCAAAGGTGTGGAATGAGGTTGAGGTCAGACTCATGTGCGGGCTAGTTCTTTCACACCAAACTCATCCAGCCGTGTCTTTATGAAGCTTGCTTTGTGCACTACACACAGCTGGAATAGAAAAGATTCTTCCCTAAACTGTGTCCACAAAGTTGGAAGCATGGAGTTCTTCAAAATGTCTTGTTATACTGAAGCATTAAGATTGTGCTTCACTGGAAGTAAGGGGCCCAAACCCTGAAAAATAGATGTGTCCTAATACCTTTGTCCATGTAGTGTATATGTAATGGGTCAATGGCTATAAAGTCTAAGGTGCACTTGAAGTTCTTGTGTTGAACTTCATCCCCCAGTGATGCAAGCTGCAATGAAGTGCATTCCACTGATACTGATTGCTGTAACCTTTCTTTCAGTGTCTAGCATTCAGGGACATCAGTCCCCAGGCCCCTGTGCATTTTCTGGTTATTCCAAGAACTCCCATCCCGAGAATCAGTGAAGCACATGATGACGATGAACTGGTTCGGCTTTCTGTTTTCTCTTCCCTCATTTTGCTGTATTGTCACTAGGGATGCACCAAATATTCGGCCACCAAACATTTTCGAAAGTGGAAAAAAAATTATTTTTAAAAAATGCGACGAAACAGTGATGGCACAATCAAAAACCGCAATCTGCACGCGCCAGATCAGATTAGAGTCAACATGTCTGCTATGTGGGCACATTTCGATATATTTAAGAAAGACACGTGGAAAGCTGTTTGTAAAGCAAGCAGTGGCAAAATTTCTAGAGGGGGTGCATCCACAAAGACTTTCTCACCGTCGGGATTAATTTATCATATAAAATTAAAACATCCTGATCGTCATGCAGAGTATGAGGCAAGACCCTTCGAGCACACCCACTCCGTCTGTGTTTTTGAAAAGGCAAAAAGGTTTTCCAGTGATTACTGTTAATATATGGGCTGCCAGTCTTTGTTTTCATACACTATTTTGTTATAGGCCTACAGAGAATGTTGTTTTATCTTTCGACAGTTTTTAAAGCACTTGCTCTGGATGCACAAAGTGTTCATGCACTTTGTTCAGAATATTAAAATGCACTTGAATTCACTTGTTTTATGAGAAAAGATATTAAATTGTGCAATATTTCAGTTATCCTGCTTTTAGGCTATTCATGAGTGGGGCCAAGTAAAATATACATTTTATTTTATATTGTGCATTGTTTGAATACTAAATAAAAAATGTCATAGTTTTGTAACAGATTTATTCTTTCAATAATGTAATGCCAATAATTTCTTTCGTTCGGTTTTGATTTCGGTTTTCTGCCAAGTGTTTCCTCATTTTCAGTTTTTGGATTCGGCCAAAAATAATAATTTCGGTGCATCCCTAATTGTCCTGACAGTCCAAATACCTTGATATTTTTTTCTCTTCAGCTCCTTGGCCACCTCTTAGTGGTTGCTAAGAACCTGGCAAAGAAAGAGGGATTGGGTGAAGGATACCGAATAGGTAAGTTTAGAGAGCAGAGCAGGTTATTCATTTGCTTATTTAAATTTTTAACATTCTGGCCTTTATTTATATCCATGATAGATGTGGAAAGCTAACAAATTGCATGTATTCCTTTCAGTGATCAATGACGGAAAAAATGGGGCTCAGTCTGTATACCATCTACACATCCATGTCCTCGGAGGGCGACAGATGAGATGGCCTCCTGGATAGATGGTTTCCGTGTAAAACAAATGCATCACAAAAAAATACAATCAATTGAATCAAACAGTTTAATGGGTAAAAAAAATCAGGAATATTAAAATATGGATAAGAATATAAGGAGCAACAACCGTTTAGCTGAAAAAGGTCTTAACTTGGGTTTAATTAATAATTGAACTTTGAAGTAGATCAGTTAGACTATTGGACTATTGGAATCCATACATGTCTGGGGGAATCTGGGGTAAGTGGAATATTGTGTAAATTTAATGTTTTTCCAAACTATTTCTTTATGGCTAAGGATGATTTCCATAGTTGATTCACTCCTGGCACTACAGTTTAGTTCAAGGCTAGCCTTTTTCTATAACCAGGGCACGTAATGGTTACAAAATCATGAATAAATAAATTAAAGAATAAATAAATTAAAGAATTTAAAGAACTTGCATTAAATCTGTCACTGTCCCTTAGTTCACTTCATTCTGGTCTTTACTTCATTCTGAACTACTACTGAAGTCAGATAAGTAAGATACAGCTTTGGACAAAGGTTCTTAGAAAAAGCTTTCATTTATGTAGTGTTTTCTGATCCTGGTAAGGAGGCCCCCATTCTCCTGATCCAACCAATTTAAGGAGCTTATGGGTGTAGTGTATGTGTAAGAGCCGGATAAACAGTCTAGGGCTGAGACTGGGAAACAGTGGTGGGAAGGTTGTTTAAACTTTAAAAAGGTTCCTCACAAGTGTATAATTGTGTACAAATGTATAATTCTAGGATGAATGGCATGTATGAATTTTCTCCAGATTTTGCTGGATGAATTGTAGACTTTTATGTCTTGTTTTTATGTAAAAAAAAAAAAAAAAAAAGAACAATGTCAACTCACTTTAACGATCTTTGTGTAAAATGTGGGTACACTGGCATATAATACAATTAATTTTCTTTCTATGAATGTGCTGTTAACTTGTCTTGTAATGACAGTTAACTTACCTTGGTTTTGCAAATTGTATGAGCTCTAGGTGTCAGTTAATTAATCAAATTTGTCATCGAATTAGTTCCAAAGGTATTTTAATTGTTAATGCAGCAAAGTGGACAGAACAAAACAATAAAGAAGCAGCATAAACAATAAAAAAATGCTATTCAACACAGCTGTGTAATATATAAAACATACATTGTATATATAGTAATTCCCTGCTTTTTGCGGGGGTTACATTCCAAGAGCTCCCACGTATAGTGAAAAAATTTTTTATATTTTGGTTAAAAAAAAAATGCCTGAAATGCATATTTTTATAGTGTAAACCCTAAATATTGACCCAAAATATGCTCTCAGAACACTTTAAGTAATTAATCAAATTATTATTGGGACACCGCGGCAAGGCGAACGGGTCCCCTTGTGTGAAAACATCCCAAAAATATATATTTATTGCCACAGAAAAGCAAAAAAAGGCAGAGGATATTTGCAGTTTCCGCGTCATTGTGGGGATTTCCGCAAGACAACCTGTGTGTGACTGAATCCGCAACTTCTGATGTGCGTAAAACTGGGGGATTACTGTATACGTGTGTGTGTGTGTGTGTGTGTGTGTGTGTATATATATATATATTAGTGTGTGGATATGGTAGAAATATGGCTATGCAACATTTTTCACATCATTATTTTGTAAATGCTCTGAAATAATGGGTGGTAACATTTATTACCATCTGTTAGGGTTCTTTAGGGGTGTGGAGCAGGCATTACCAATCAGATGTGCTCCCATGTCTATAGAAACTATAGTGCATCCAGTTATCACTGTGGAAAACAAATTTTCTGGGTTAAAAATCATGCAGAGCATTTAGCTTTATTCACACTGTGTACCTGACCTGCTGCAACAGATTCTAAATTAAACTGGTGGTGTGATCTGGTGACCTTGATAAAAAGGATCTAGACTACTTTGCCATGTCATTTATAGTAACTGGACTTTAATCATTGATCACTGATTGCTAAAGCCTCAGGTTGACATTTGTAGCACAGGGTGTCAGTGACAGTCATGCTGACCATTATTACACGAAACTAGAAAAACTGACTCAAAGTAGTCATGCTTAATACAGAAGTAAAATCAGTTTACAAGGCACACAAAGTATGCATGGATGCTATTGAAATAAATAAAAAAAAACTTTGAATTGATAGAATTACTTCTTAGTTCAAGTAATTTTGGAGTGCTTACATTACATTTACATTCACGGCATTTGGCTGACGCTCTTATCCAGAGCGATGTACATCAGTGCTTAAGTAGTCCACAACTGCTTCTTACCTGACAACAGCTTATATCTGTTCATTCTGAAAATTTACAGAATATAATAGGAGCCTACTGTGTCAAAATTTGGTAAATCAAGACGTGGTTTTCTTTGGTAAGTATCCCCACTGCTGGGGAATAAGCTCACAGAAATGCAGATGGACGCCCCGCTGGTAGCTTGGATTACGGACTATTTAACCTGTCGACCACAGCATGTCCAGCTGAAGAGCTGACGCTCGGAAAACATCCTGAGCAGCAGGGGGACCCTCTACACGTCTGGCCTCGGGTACAGGCATGTCACCTGCAGAATGGACAGGAGGATGAATACAGGAGTGTGGTGGGCGACTTTGTGGTGTGAGCTGAACCGTTTACAGCCAAACAGCACAAAGAAAAGAACAGCTTGTGGACTTTAGGATGCAGGCTCCTCCTCCCACCTCTGTCACCATTGCAGGGACGGATGTTGAGGTGGTTGAGGACTACTGGTACCTGGGGGTACACATTGACAGTAAACTGGACTGGTCCAAGATTGCCAACAGTGCTTTGAAGAAAGGCCAGAGCTGGCTTTTCCTATTGAGGAGTCTATCAATGTCTGTAGGAAAATGCTGACCATGTGGTAGAGAGTGTTGTGTTTTTTGCAGCTGGGGCAGTGGGGTGAAGACAGCTGATGCCAACAGACTGAACAAGCTGATTAAAAAGGCTGGTTCTATCCTAGGTGGAGAACCCGGAGGAGGTGTCTGAGAGGTGAATGCTGAAAAAGCTTCTCAGTATCATGGACAACCCCATGCACGCCTCCATGATGGGCCATCATGATGGGAAAATCTTCTCCTCGAACACCATAGAAAATCCTTCCTGTGTGTGGCAATAAGACTGTATAACTCTTCCTGATTCTGTAGGTGATCTTTCTCAGCATTAATGACATTAGATTTCTTACTCTGATCATGCAATAGCTATTACTCGCCTGCTTTTTATTTACTCATCTGTATGTTATTGAAGGTTTGTTTCATCCCCTCATCACCTGCTGCTGTCTCTTTTTATTCATGTCACAGACAATATGTCACTTTTCATAATCACTTGCACTAATAATGTTATTTTATTATATCTGCTATAGTTATGTGTTACTTTGTTAAGAGTTATTTTGTTATGACATTTGCACTATTACTACTGCTCTGTTCTTTTTAAACTCTTGACTGTCTATCTTTATTCTTCTTGTTGCATTGAGCATGTTTAGGACAAAATAATTTCCCACAGGATAAATAAAGCTCTTTCTTATCTTATAATTTTATTCTTCTTCTCCAAAAGGAAAACACTCATTGATCCTGACGCTGCTCTGTTGGACACAGGTTTGATTTGTGGGCATGCAATACCCCATCTACACAGTTTGTTCTTTCATTTACACCTGTGTTGACATAGGGAAAACATTAATTGGCAGTATTTATTGACTGTTTTAGAGGCCTTGATGTCACATAAAATAACTGTTACACTACATGGACAAAAGTACTGGGATGCCTGACAATTACACTGAATGACATTGCGTAGATTTCAATATGGAAATACATAGATATTTTTTGGAATACAAAAGGTCCTTCCTCAAAAACTGCGTCCAAACGTTCCTGGTTTTCCTGGGGCATTGAGATTGCCCTTTACTGGGAGTAAGGGGCCACCTGAATACAATAATGAATACGCGTCCCAATACTTTTGTTTATTTATGGTAAATAAAGCCAACCAGTAGGGCCTTAAACAAATAGGAAGAATAAAATTCAAATAACATGTAAATAAGATACGCCTGTGTTCAGGAAGTTTGGAGACAGGCTTGTAAAAGAGTTTTGAAAGATGGTAGCGTTGTTTAAACGTCTGATAAACTCATAAACAGCTTTAACCAAACAGTACGGAAAGATGTTGACTGTATTCAGCATTCGGCTTGAGAGAAGGGGAAACTAACCAATCGCAGCGTAGAGGGGCGAGTTATTAGCCAATCGCAGCGCAGCTGGCGAGACAGGTAAGAATATAGGTGGAAAAAACAAACTCCACTGGTTACACACGTGTTTCACTATTTCACCTGAGAGCGTTGCTATGTGACGAGGGTTTGTACTGAGTGAGGTTTGAAATGAACTCTGATCTTTCTTTTACAATCTATCTCCTCTCTTTCCAAGGCTGTGCTTATATGAAGAGCCCCTTTTATCTTTTTATACAGCCCAAGTAGAGCATTTGGATAAAGGAGCCACTGCAATTCAAGCTACAGCTAAACGACCTCACCGTAAGTAGACTCTCTTTACTGGGATTTAAATTACTTTTTAAGGATTTAAAATGTTTATCACCTACATAAAGTTCGCTATTGTTATTATTAGCATTCAAACTTTCTGTAGGTGATGAAAAGGTTTGTGTCCACCTGTGATGCAATTATCACAATTATCATGTATTGTATGATGATTACTAGTCTAGAGCCTAAACTGTACTATCCCAATAAGTTATCTTGGGAAAACATGCTTTGAAGCCTACCTGACCTGGCTGCTACTTATGTTTGCACTGATGGCTGTTTTTTCTGATTCTGATAAGTGAGGGCATGATGCCCTTTCAGTGATCCAGACCACACCAGGTCATAGAAATGATCAAAGCTGGCTATTTGAACTATTTTGTCTTCAGTGTTGATTCTGGATTCCAAGTCTTGGACTTGTTCAGTCCTGGTTCAGGATTCCAAATGTAGATACTGGCTCCAGTGAGAAAATGACTCTGCATCAATGTCTTATAAAACACTTCACCTGCACCATATAATGTCAGATGACATGTAATCTAAGAGCACTGATTGGTAAAGCAGATTGATTTTCTGAAAATATTAATGTACACCGCTCACATGTGATGTGGTCCGAGCCACTGACCATTTTACCTCTTTTTTTTTTTTTGCATAATTTGTGCAAAAGTTCATTTGAGGGCAGACTTACTTGTTGCTACACCAATGTTGTAAGTGTGAACCTTGTCCCTTGGCCCTCTTCATGTTGGTGATGCTGACGTGGGTTTTAGACTCATTTCCTTTGGGAATTGGTGACTAAGCTACAGGTAAAAGGAAAAAAAAACTGTACACAATATAAAGCAAAGTCAGCCGGCAAAGTCCATGCTTTTCCCTGACCTTCACTTTGTTGAAGTGCATTGTTTTTTGGTTACTCTAGATGGCACCAGTGGCACCAGACTTTAACGTGAATCTAAAATCACATGAAAATGAAAATGGGTTTATGAGCCAGTCTCATAAATTTAATCCTCTGCCCTTTAAGATGAATGGCAACACAATGATAGGATATGGGTTAAAGGTGGACTGTTGACACTGAAACATATGCCAGCTCACATCTACTTTCATCACTCTTCTGGTCCTGAATTGTCATTGGCACACTTAACACAGACTTTCAGTGTGTTGCAAGAATATGGTCTCATATAAAGGCCACGAATGGAGTCGAGAACTAGTTCTCAGGATATTTTAGGGATATAAGCATTACTGGGGGCCATCATATAAGTGTATTAGGTTAATCACTGATGGTAAAAATCTATGACCAGTTTATACTAATTGTACTTTTTAGTTTTATCACCAAAAAGCACTCTTCTTATCTGTTTATATAAGGTTTTTTACTTCACTTTTTGAGAACTCCCTGCAATATCTACCAGCGATTGTAAGCAGCCCAGGGGAATTCACACCATGGAAAATCATCTAGAGAGGTACGTAGCCCTGCATGCACGAGTTGCTTTGGTCTCATTCTAATATGACCACTTAAGAAATAACATGGATTAGATGTCATGTGTCTGCCTCCAAGTGGGCATTGACACTTATGTCCTTTTGTTGCTCTCCTATGGCCTCTAGGACTATAAAAGAGACCCAGGCGCTCCAGGGTTCCAAGGCACAGCTTAACGGCAGCTGTCCAACTTCTTTAATCGGCGACGATAACATGAACCTCATGGGCGGCAAGATACGTCAGGCCTCGTCAGCGGACGATTCTGGGATTGACAGTCCGACTCTAGATCCGAATTCTGAGCTTTCAGAAGAGTTGTCTGGTACAATCACCAAGTGTCGGGGGGTATCTGCTGGGAGCTCGGAGGAGGTTGTGACCACTTTTCAAGGAGCTAGCAAGGTCTCAGGTAAGATTTCTATAGATTTCTATTTCTGTTGAGATAGGGGATTTAAATCTGCAGGTTGGTTGAAAACAAGTACCACCTTTTTTTTTAAAGAACAAGGTCTAGGTCAAGTGTTTGTTGTGTTTGAGGGGCCAGTGACCTGAATGTGTTGTTGTTTGCAAGGTTCCAGTATTAGTAACTGTAGCCCCATCAGTATGTAAGAGACTCACTCTGTTTTTTTGTTTCAACTGGACATCACCTGGTAACCACAAGGGGAGTGTCTGTTTTTTCCGCAGACAGAAACCTGATTGGTGTCACTTGACATTCCATAGCCTGGCTGTAACTTGAACTACTTCCTAGTTAAGTGTCTGGCTCTTGTAAATTGTATGACTGCATGAAATTGTGCAGTAGGAGGATGGAAGGTTCTTCTGTCACCTTGGAAGTGTGAGCTGACACAGTTGAAGGAAATCACACTAATAATGCCGGATGTTTGTCCTCAATGTTGTCCTGGTCCAACAGATGAGGCGGCGATCCCACTTACAGCTGATGTGCGTCTGACTCCAGCAGAATGCTACTGGAGCACCTCGAGGGAGAAGGCAGTGAAGCTGAGACGGGCCGAGTCCGGCCCAGGCTCAGAGCCTCCGCTCACCGTCTATCAGATGTTTCAGGCCACCGTGGATAAGTATGGAGATCACCCAGCTCTCTGCTGGAAGAAAGGTGGAGCTTGGGAAAAACTGACCTACAATGGATATCGGCAGCACTGTCGGACTGCAGCCAAGAGCTTTCTGAAGGTACTTGGATTGATGTATATCAAGCTGAAAATTGGGATGTGGAATTGGAGGCGGGGTTGTTTCATCTAACCGCTCAAACTATAGGCAAAGTACCTTGTGAATGCTTTTCAAGTTTTTTTTTGTTTTTTTACATTCATATGAATCATTTACAAAAGTGGCTCTTTTAAAGAACCATCCACTTTAAAAACTGGTTCTCACATCTGTCTAAAGGGTCTATAGAAGGTCTACATTTCTTCACATGTTGAAAGCTGGGTTTGTTGACCCTCTAGGGGCCTTAAGAATGGATCTGAGAACCACTTTTTTAGAAAATATTAGCAATTCTTTAACAGCATCACTCCAAAAACTTTAGATGCCTGTATTTTATAGAGTCCTACATATTATTTAATGTTTCTCTGAGACCCACCTTTCATATGAAGGACTTTGCATAAAAAAGTTTTAATACTGAATACATTTAAGTCTAATAAATGAACAATAAATATGCTGTTAAAGGATTTAGAAAGACATGCCATTGATTCTGTGATATTTAGCAAATGCATACCTTGGATAATGCTTTTTAGTCTTTTTTAGTCTTTAATGTTCTTGGTGTATGGAAAGACCATAAATATGTCATTTAAAGCTCAGTTGCTGTCTCTGATTTTGTTTTATGATGTATAATTAACAATGAAATTGGTAACAATTGCAACATATATGCGACTCATAAGCAATAACATTCAAAAGATATTACAGTTACAACATGAACACGACTTTAGCCTGAAGTATATAACTGTGTGGGGTGTTCATATCTTCTTCTCCAGTTTGTCAATTCCTTTAACATCGAACAGTCTGAACTGACTGGAGTCTCATCAGTAAATGTCTGGTGTGTGATTCGTATGGAACAGTGTGCTTGTGTTCTCATTTTGTGTTTGTTCTCTGTAGCTGGGATTGGAACGTTTCCATGGCGTCGGTATTTTGGGCTTCAATTCTCCGGAGTGGTTCATTGCGAACGTTGCCGCCATCCTGGCTGGGTACTACTCCTTAAATTCTGTTTGTATTCTTACATACTTTTTATCTCCATTTTATTCAGACACTCTTATCTGTACTGATTTATAGGTCAAGGTTTTAAAAAAATATAATGCCGATGCATAGCATCAGTGGTAAAAGAATGCAAGATCTGATCTCTCTTTGTTCTACAGAGGACTTGCTACAGGAATCTACACCACCAATTCTCCAGAAGCCTGCCAGTATGTAGCACATAACAGCAAAGCCAACATCGTGGTAGTTGAAAACAACAAACAGCTTGCGAAAATCCTCCAGGTAAATGATGCTCAGATTTTAAAAAGGATTACAGCCCTTAACTTTTGATTTTCTAATGTAATTTATTTTCTAATTTAGGTCAGAGACCAGCTACCACATCTGAAGGCCATCATTCAGTACAAGGGTGAACTGGAGACAAAGTTGGCAAATGTGTACACGGTAGGCTTCCACATTTAATTACGGGGAAGTTCCAAAGAAACCTGTTTTTTAATCTGCGTTTGAATGCATACCAGAATTTTCGGCCCACCATTCATTGCCTAAATAAGTGTTTCCTGGTCCCTGTTATGGTAAACACAGTCTTATACTTGTGTAACCATACACTTCACAATACAATATCTATTGTGTTTTTTCTTTAGTACAATTAATGTTTAATAGGAAATAGGGTGTACAAATACGCATGTTTCAAGGTTTGATACGATTTTTGATTCTGAGGGCAGGAGAATCAGTGGATTAGCAGGGGAATTGGTGGATATTGGTCGATTGGTTTTGCTTCAATAAAAACTAAATCTCTCCAATAGGGCTTTTTGAATGCAGAAAAAAAATATATGTCCAAAGCATAAATACCAACCCCCCACACTTCACTGTAATAAGATGCACTCGGATGCCTAGTTTTGCTCATTGAAAGGAGTTTCAGTGAGAAGTGGTAAAATGAGAAATGCCAGTGAGAATTAGCGATACAGTTCCAATAGCATTTCAAATTCGATTTTTCAATATGTACTGAAATCACTAAGGTAGTGTTTTTTCTCTACAGTGGCAGACGGCCAAGGGCATGTTTAAAAATGAAAAGTAATTATCTGTTCATTCATAACATTGCTGGCTCCTCCTGCGCAGAGAGGAAATGCATTTTAAATGTGGGCTGTTCTTTCAGTGGACTGAGTTTATGAAGCTTGCTGAGGGTGAGTCCGACGCCCGGCTGAACGAAGTGATCGACAGCCAAAAGGCCAACGAATGCTGCTCCCTTATCTATACCTCAGGAACCACGGGAAACCCCAAAGGGGTCATGCTCAGTCATGACAATGTGAGTAGTCTTGTACCCCCCCAAAAAACCCAGGTTTTTTAATTTGGCTCACAGAAGGTTTTATATTACTGAAACTTTGGATGCATCAAAGCCTTTCACCTTTTGAATTTCTTCCTGCCAGATCACCTGGATCTCACGGGCAGCAGGGCTCATGGTTGATGTGATTGAGGGCCAGGAGAATTTAGTGAGCTACCTGCCCCTCAGTCATGTGGCAGCCCAGATCAACGACCTGTGGATCTCTATGAAATTTGCAGGCACCACTTACTTTGCTGAGCCAGATGCTTTGAAGGTTAGCATTTATTTCACTTATGAAGTAATAGTCATTCTCTCCATGACAGCATGCAGTTGTAAAAATACAGGTCACAAATTAAAAAAAAAATTAGTTTCCTAAAGAACCTTCAAATAAATTCTTCTTTAAAGAACCATTGTTTTAAAGAAGAAAGCATGAAGAAGACTTTAAAAGTTTAAAGAACATTCATATAAGGTTCTATTCCAGCTAAAGGTTTTTTTCCCAAGATGTTCCCAAATCAATATCCATGTAGAAACCTAAAAATAATTATTGTAATTCATTGTATTTGGTTTTAGATGCTTTGGTTTGTTGATGGTGCTGATTTCTGTTACATCCCAAACACATCCCAATATTCATCGTGTCGCACACATGGTGAAGAAAAAACATGAGTGGATTTGATCTTCGCTTACAGTGTTGGGTCTGTGCTGTAATTATTATAACTTGACTGGATGCATTTGTAGGGTTCTTTGGCCAACACCCTGAGAGAAGTGCGGCCTACGACTTTTCTGGGAGTCCCGCGCGTGTGGGAGAAAATGCAAGAAGCAATGAAAGTCATCGGCGCAAAATCTTCCAACATGAAGAAAAGAATTGCTGATTGGGCCAAGAGTATAGGACTTCAGACCAGTTACAACACCATGAATGGGTATGTTTTGGAGTAAATCACTAGTTTTTCTGTATTTTCTTTAAATGTTACAATTTGGAGTGGGAATCTCAAAGCATCTCATGAAGTGAATTTCAGTTCAGGGTGCCAAGATGCAAATATAAAAATTTTTATGGATACCCGATTGATTCATTTCTTTGGTCCAAAGGAAAAAAGGTTTAGATGGCAGGTTTGAAAGTTGTTTGTTTGCACACTTTGTATGTGAACCAGATCCAGTCTTACTTGTTCAGTGCTGGCATACAGTGTCGTAGTTTGAATTTTCTCTCCAGCCATGTTGTGATGCAAAACAGATGTACACTGATCAGACACAACAGGTGAAGTGAATAAAATGATCTTGTTACAGTAACACCAGGGAGTGGGATATATATTAGGCAGTAAGTGAGAAGTCAGAAGCAGGAAAAAATAACCTGTGACTTTGACGAGGGGCAAGCTCTGATCTCTGGCTCAGAGCATCTCCAGAGCAGCAGGTCTTTGCGGGGCAGGGTTTCTGTATGCAGTGTTCTTAAATTCCAGAAGTGGTCCAAAGTAGGACAACTGATGTACCAACGACGGAGGCATGGGTACCCAGAAGTCATTATAATGTGCCTCAAAATTCTAATCTGTGCTAGATAAACTCGCATCTTACAAGACTCAAAGCATCTGCTACTAACGTCTTGGTGCTAGAAACCACCTTGTGAAGGTCTTGTTCAGAGCTGTTTAGGGGGCAAAAGAGAGATGTATGTGTGTGTGTATATATATATATATATGTTAGCGAAGATTGATACATTTCATTCAAACCAAAAAAGTTTCAATTTAAGCCGAAGTCTATGTAAAATGCTGGTTTTGACATTGTGTTTTGATTAGGGCTGGGCATAATCTTATTGCACTTTTGTTCATACAGCAGTGCTTTAAAAATAATGGTGCCCAATACACTACTTTTGAATTCATTATTTAATTTTGTGTACAACAATGCGATTAATTGCAAATAAACATTTAAATCGTTGCCCAGCATTCATTTTGATACTGCAGACAAGACTGTAAAGAGTACAATGACTTTGTCTAATATTCTGTAATAATCCGGTTTTGTATTTCTGAATGGCTGAAGGCTCTTGTGTTTTAATTTCCAGTGATTCCTCTGTGCCTTGGGGCTATATGCTGGCCAATAATCTGGTCTTCAAGAGAGTGCGTGCTGCCCTGGGGCTGGACCGCTGTAGGGCCTGCTATACAGGGGCTGCTCCCATCACCAAGGATACACTGGAGTACTTCATGAGTCTCAACATTCAGATTCTCGAGCTGTATGGCATGAGCGAAAGCACGGGACCACACAGTCTGTCATCGGTCAACAGCTTCCATATTATGAGGTGACTTTCTGATGTCAGTCTCTGTATTTAGTGTTTTTGCACATGTTAATAATACAGTACTACTGTTCATGTCTATAGAGCAGTGTTATAGGTTCTTAAAGAAAGATCTCAATAACATTTGTTATATTTGTAACCAGTGTATGTATATTTGTCATCTCACAGCTGTGGTAAGGTGATACCAGGCTGCAAGACCAAGCTGGATAAGCCAGACGAAGAAGGCACCGGGGAGGTGTGCTTCTGGGGCCGGCACGTCTTCATGGGCTACCTAGACATGCCTGACAAGACCGAGGAGGCGCTGGACTCAGAGGGCTGGCTGCACTCAGGAGACCTGGGAAAGCATGACTATGACCAGTTCTTGTACATTACCGGCCGGATCAAAGGTGGATCATTATGTGGATCACTTTGACCCCAGTAGTGTAGGTCTTTGTAGATTCGATCTGAAATGAAGGTATTAGCTATGAGTCTCCAAAGAGAAATGGTTAGAATGAGCAGGAGACATGGGTAATAGTGCTGAAGTTCAGTAAAGTTTTTAAACCAGTTTACATTGTTTATCTTGTGTTCGTTTGTTTTTAATACACAAGTGGTTTAATTCTTGTTACCACGGCTGACAACAGGCTATTTGTTGTTTCTTTGTTTTATAGAACTTGTCATCACCGCTGGAGGAGAGAATGTCCCCCCAGTGCCTATCGAGGATGCACTTAAGGAAGAAGTGCCCATCATAAGCAATGCCATGTTAGTGGGAGACAGAAAGAAATTCCTGTCCATGCTTCTCACTCTAAAAGTAAGGCGCCACACATTTGTACAGCACTTACTGTGCTTTTTTGTTAATGATCTGTCCTGAAACTTGAGTGTTTCCTCAAACTGTAAGGCTTTTTTAAATAAAACAGTCTGAATGTAATGTAATGTAATCTGAACATTGAAATATGACCAACTATAATAGCAAGATAGTGTTACCACAACCCTGCCCAGCTTAGCATGGTTAGAAAACTCAGTTAAAGGATTCCTGTAAGTGCAGTTTTCATTCTTCAATACAAGGCATTAGAACGTCATTGTTGAGTTCCAAGGCATGAATTTCGTCAAGTCTTGGATTTAAGTGCGGGGTCAGTGCTGAACCTTTATTGGATATTCTTTTTAGTCTAGGATTAAACTTAATCTGGGTCAGGGAAACTGGCCCTTACATCATACGGCTTTCTCAGTTACGGTGGAATCAGCAGGAGTTCTCTTCCCATCCTAGAAATAAATGGTCTTTCTTTATTTATTGTTTTAAAACTTGCTGTAAATGTTTGGTTTGTAGCTTAGCATGGTCTGAAAATTTGATCAGAGGATTCCTATAAGTGCAGTTTTCATTCGAATGACTCAGCACCATCATTCGGTTATTGAGCTAAGGCTGTGAACATTTGGAGCTGTGTCCTGTGTTTCGTCATATTAAAGTGAAACCCCTGTTCTGCAGTGTAAGACTGATGAGAACGGTGATCCCACGGATGAGCTGAGCCCAGTGGCAGTGGATTTCTGCCAGCAGCTTGGAATCACTGCCACCAAAGTGTCTGAAATCATAAACAAGAAAGAGCCAGCTATTTACAAAGCCATTCAGGAAGGTGTGGACAAGATCAACGCCAAAGCCACGTCCAACGCTCAGAGGGTTCAGAAGTGGACTGTCCTGGCACAGGACTTCTCCATTTCTGGGGGTGAACTTGGTAAGATTTTTCATTTCCATTTTCTAACCAATCACAGTCATGGGCAAAGATTTTGGGGATTAAAGCAAATTGTTTAAACTAAAATTCTAAAAAAGCAGAAATCTAGTGTAAAGCAACAAGAATTTCTTAATTAAAAAAAAAGAAGTTGTGACGTGAGCTTACTAGAAGTTTATAGGTTTAGTTCCAGACTTCATGGTCCCCCAGCAGTAACAGCAGCATCTGATTTAATTTCTGGTTTATTGAGCCATTTGGATGGGAAACTACTACTATGGTAATTAATACTGAACACGCTGACAGACAACTTTTTTGTATTATGATATGTATTTAATGTTTAATGTTGGTCTTTTTATAAGCAAATACCTTTTTAGTGTCAAACACGTTTTAAACTAAATGTTTACATGGTGCTGGTTATCCATGACTACAGTTAGTTAGTTACTTTACTTACAAAGGGCTTTCGATTGAGACATGATCTTTGTGTGAACATTATACACGCAAAACTGCCCCATTGTTATTTGAAGAAATATGCAGACAGTTTAGGTCTGGAAAAAAGACTAGACGCCTCGGGCACCTAAGCAATAGTTTGAATGTTTTCTCAGAACAGTGTCTCCATTTCAGTAGTAAAACAGGTCAAAGATTTTTTGAAAACAAGAAATTCTTCCTTTTTTTGGGATGGTCACTACATTTTACATTGGTCTTTCACTAGGAGAACATTAGAAACTATTTACAGAACTGTATAGTCCTGATATATGTATTTGCACAGTGTGTCTGTAGTAGTACAGTCTGAAAATAAAATACTGATGTCAAATGGAAAGTTCTGAAATTACTTTGGCAGCGAACATGGAGTTAGACCATTAGCCCATTACTGCCATTTAATACAATGTAATCACTTAATCCCTTGTTTTATTAAAAATTGTTGAATTCCTGCATATAACCTGCGCTGTTGTGCAGGTCACCATGCTGTTTGTGTGTCTAAAGTGAAGTATCTCCACACATGTTGTGTCTCGTGTTTAGAGTCCCCTCGTGGTACTGACACCCATTTATGAAGGGACCATAATAATTGGTTAAACCAAGGAATGAGTTTCAGCGTAAGCCAATCAGAGGCAGAGATTGCATTGTATACACAAGCGAGGGCAGAGAGAGAGAGAGGCAAAAATATATATATACATACATACACACACATTAGGACATTAACACAAAGGTCGACTACGAGTCGACAGCCCTGGGAGAAGTTGACTAGTCGTGTGGTTTTTTGCCCCTCTCTCTCTGCCCTAGGTTGTGTACGCAATGCAATCTCTGCATCTGATTGGCTTACGCTGAAGCACGTTTCTTGGTTTAACCAATTATTATAGTCATTAATGCCCTAATATACACATATACAGTAACCCCTCAGTTTTACGTGGATTCAGTCTAACGGGGATTTTTCTGAGAACCCAGTCGAGCGGTGGCGGTAATACACTGAAAAGTTGTCAAACGGCATAAAAAGAAGAAGCCTGCTGCAGCATGTAGCATGACTGATCCGTGTTTTGTCCTCGTATTTTAGTGTTTTAATATCCCCCCCACCCACCCATTTTCAACAGCTGTCTATTATTAGTAAGCTGTGCCTTGTCTAAACCTGTGGGTAGGGGTATATTTAGGGTTTACACTATAAAAAATACACCTTTTTAGGCTTTTGTTTCTACCAAAACACATACACGGGTGCTCTTGGAATGTAACCCCTGCGAAAAGTGGGTGAGTATTATGTGTGTGTATGTGTATGTGGAGTGCATAACCTGTTAATTTCTTATTTGTTTCTTTTACAGGGCCTACTATGAAGCTCAAGAGACCAGTTGTTGCAAAAATGTACAAAAAAGAAATTGACCACTTTTATGGTGAATAGTGCCTCATAATGTTGGACTTTAACTTGAGAAGGGGGTAAACTGGATCAAAACATCCACCCTCCAGTTACCTTTGTATTCTTCAAATATCAGGTTTTCCTCACTCCGTCTCACAGACAGCTCACCTGACTGTCTCAATATTTAAACTCTCAATGTTTGTACATAGTAATCTCTGCTGTTGACTGCACTCTTTGTTCATAATGAGCTCACATGTACTCATCTGTACTGTATCTGTGGGGGAAAAATCGCTAATTTAACTTCTGGGCTCAGTAAATTGTTATTATACCATTTGAAGTAAAGGTAGCCCAAAATGCTGCTTGATGTCTAGTGAAACCTAGAAGAATTTTGTAAATATTTAAAGGTGTGGCAGTTGGACAGTAAGTAAATAACCTCAGAAATTACTTTTTCTTCCAGTCACAGTTCAAAAATCAAAGAGCTGCACGTAGTCCTCACTAAGATTATCATGCTGTCAATGCAATGCAACGATTTTACAGTCCTTTAGATTTATTTAAGAAAACAATTCTTAAAGTTATTGCAATAAATGCAAAATTTCTACATACAGAATAACTCCTGATCTTTTTTTTTTAAGTGTTTAACTATTTAACAGTAAATGAACATTAATGGATGAATGTTAACAAGTACAGATAAAGGAACATTTCTGTCAAGGGGTGGGATATATGCTATATGGACAAAAGTTTTGGGACATGCAATTATTGAATTCATGGGGCCCCTTACTTCCAGTGAAGGTTATGTTAACACTTCAGCAGACATACATTCTGAACAACACCATGCTTCCAACTTTGTGGACACAGTTTGGGGAGGAACCTTTTCTATTCCAGCATGACTGTGTCCCAGTGTATAAAGCGAGCTCCATTAAGACATGCTGGATGAGTTCAGTGTGGAAGAACTCGACTGGCCCCCACACAACCCTGACCTCAACCCCATCCAACACCTTTGGGATGAACTGGAATGGTGATTGTGAGTCGGGGCCTTCTGATCCAACATCAGTGTCTGACCTAATAAATGAAGAGTGGAAGCTGTTACAGGTGTCCCAATATTTTTGTCCCTATGGTGTACAGTCAGTTCTTAAAGCTGTGTTGGAAGCAGGGAAAGTAGAAAAAGCCGAAGGATCTGAGAAACCGTTCTCTGTTCCATGAAGGTCCATTTTTCAGTTTACAGGACTTAAAGCAGTTTCCTCTGGGATAAAAAAAAAATACTGATTCCGACTTAATGGATCTGCTGCAAACATCTTGGTACCAGATACTGCAGCTCACCTTCAGAGGTCTGTTATAGCCTGAACGGGCCGGAGTTGTTGAGATGGCACGAGAGGTTGGTTTTACAGTCGGGGCTGATGTACAATGAAGTCAGCTGAGAGATCAGCCCACACGTAACAGCCCAGACTACATTTTCTGAGTTAAAGATTACATAAAAAAACCAGATTATATTGCACCGTCCCACTTGCAATTTTTATATTCAGCTGCAAAACCTGTTTCATTATGCCTTCGTTATACTTTCATTATAAGGGCATTATGCCTTCATAATAGAGGTTGTCATTCATTATGAATTCATTGATAGAATAATTCTAAAGATCAGTCTGGCTTGAGTTTCACCTCTCGTGTTCAGGTCAGGAAAATTACAGATTACAGTAATTGAGTTTACAGGAATATTGGCACAAAGTGAGAGTCTTTAAAGCTGTTCTTTCAAAAATCACATGCTTGCAGGAGAAAGATGAGCCATGTGAGCTTTCACCTTTCAACACGGAGAAGCAAGATAAAGAGCGGACTAAAGGTAACACGAGTAAAGAGGAGGCGTGGAAGTGTGAAGGACTTATTTAACAGTCTTACACTTATCACCACAGTATTATGAAGAGAAAACAATATTACTGATGTATAAAACCAAGTGTAGGACAAATAGGATACAGTCCAACTGTACATCAAATGCACTTGGATGTTTATTAGAGCTAATTCTGCTTACCGTATATAAATAAGACCTGAAATGAAAGTTCTGGGTCTTTAATCAGCCTGATAAATAGTTGGTGGGTTTTTTTCTATGCTTAAAAATGCTGTAAGCCCAGTGTTACCAAAGAATCATCTTTAGGATAGTAGATTATAGCTAGATATGTTTTAGATACATTTTTGTTAGAACTTGGCAAGTATGAGAGGCTCTGTCACCATCTTAGGCAATAAACAATTTCAAAAGAGGAGCTGGCCTCATAAACGCTCTTTCTCAACAGCCTGGTTAAGATTCTTATGATTAGCAAATGTGCTATCAGTTATGGACACAAATGCCCTCTGATCATGATCTGCGAAGGACCTTCAGGCAGAAAAGTTCATGGACTTGGTTTCATAAACTGTCCTGACTATTGTGGTGCCATAAAATAAAGATTATTGCTAATTGCCATTTGTGTCGCCAGCAATTACAGTGCAAGGAAACTGAGGTTTGAGCAGGTGATGGTGATTTATTATAACATTTTAAGACAAATAAAGGGATTAGGAAAAAGTCTGGATAGTGAGTAGTGGATGGTAAGAAGTCATGTAAGTAAAAGAGTCCAATTAAAAAAAAGTTTGCCGTATCCCATTTTAAAAATTGGGTTGAACTGCTTTTAAAATAACTGAAACTAAGGATGACTCTGAATTCATTCTTATGATCATCATTTAAATGTCACTTTTCTGCTATATTTGAAGCCACAACATGAGTTTCACAAATTTCAGGGGATTCATCCAAATCATCCAATAAATCAATCAATTAATCAACCTTTATTTTTGCTGTGAGATACATTGAGAGTAATCCTCATTCACACTGTAGCCGACCATTTATGGCACATAAAGGGAGTGGAAATATTGGAATTTATTGGAATTAATGTAATTTGATCGTCTAAAACCAACAGATCTAATTAAAGAAATAAAAACAGTGTGATGGAAATTATCACCAAAGATGTTTAATGCTTTATGCTCTTAGACCTTAGGAAGACCCCACACTTGTTTAAATGATTTGTGCTGTTCTACAAATTGCACTTAAGCTGACTTTGAGGAGGGAAGGTGCTGACCTTTAATACATTAGGTGTACAAATGTTTGTGGAACATTTATCCCCAGATAAGGAGTTGTTTTTACTGTGTACTAGCATAACAGCTATAAAAAGAATCAGAGATGATACTGACTTTGTCCCATCCTGCAGACTGCATGCACTCTGTGTGAAGTGGAGCCTCTTTGCAAAGAGAATAAACCATGAGTTCGCAAACCAACAGAGTGTGTTCTGTGTTCTTTTACCATTAATTTGAGTAAAGTCTGAACACAGTACAGTATGAACAGTGAACTTCTTTCTCTGTAACCCATTCACCAAGTCAAGCAGTGGCAGCAGTGTGTGGGGCCAATACCTTGCTCAAGGGTATATCAGTGGTGCCACTAGCAGTCCTGGGATTCAGACCCACCCCATTCTGATAGGGGCAACTCCCTAACCGCCAGGATACCTGTCACAACAAAAAAAAGATCAATTTAATTTTTATTTAAACTAAATTCTACATAAAAGTGAGAACCACTAAACAGAAAATCAGAGATTAAAAATAGATAAAAAATGAACCTAATAAAAGATCTAAATAAATAAGTAAATATATAAAAAAAGAAATATATTTGAATTTTAAATGAACTACTTTT
>JBBPDE010210853.1:0-14668 GCA_037974605.1 Nannopetersius ansorgii
TAATAATAATAATAATAATAATAATAATAATAATAATAATAATAATAATAATAATAATAATAATAATAATAAAAAATTTTTTTAAACACTCAAGGACACTGTACACAGCAAAATAATAAAAGAACAAGCATAAGAGCAGACAATTTACAGAAACTACATAAAACAATTCAAAATAAAATGGAGTGGAGAAATTTATATTGAATAAGCTATTTTGAACAGGTGAGTTTTGGGTCTAGATTTCTAGAGAGCAAAAGAAGTGATGCCTAGTTGTAGGATACTTGCCTCTGGCGCAAGAGGTCATGAGTTCGAATCCTACCTTCAGCAGACCACCACTGGGTCCCTGAGCAAGACCCTTAACCCCATGTTGCTCCAGGGAGACTGCCCCCTGTAGGCAGGGAATGGAAGTTGCTTTGGATAAAAGCGTCTGATAAATGCCATAAATGTAAATGTAAAGTGATGTTTCTTATGTAAGGAGGTAGAGAATTCCAAAGCCAAGGAGCAGAGCAGCAGAGAGCCCTGCTCCAGATGGTGGCAAGACGGGGAGACAGAGAGAGAAATAGAGGAGGAGGATCTGAGGCAGCGAGATGGCGTGATGATTTGAACCAAGTCAGACAAATATAGAGGGGAGAGATGGTGAATGACCTTAAATGAGTACAAAAGAATTTTGAAATTAATGTTTAACCAGGAGCCAGTGAAGCTGCTGCAGAATGAGAGAGATGTGGTGGATGGAAGAGGTCCTGGAGATAACATGGGCAGCTGAATTCTGGACAAGTTGGAGCTTATGGAAAGATTTTTGAGTAAGGCCAAATAAAAGTGAATTGCAGCAATCGATCCAGGAAGTAACAAGGCTATGGACAAGAATAGCAGTGGCATGTGGAGTTAGAGAATGATGGAGACGACTGGTGCTGCATAGATGGAAGTATACAGAGTTGTCGGTATTAATAAAAACCAGAACCATGATTTAATTTCAGCTAAACAGAGGGTAAGGGAGGATGTTCACACCGTGTTACAGTGTTCTTGCCAATCAAAATGTTCTAGAATGTCCTCCCCCTTTCTCATTGCCCCAGAATGTATGTTCCCAATTCTCTGTGGTTCATTAGGACTGTTAATTATTTTTCTGCTCATTCTAAAAACAACTGTAAACAATTACCTTTAATAGTCTGAGAGAGTTCCCAGGGTGCAGTGGTCAGTACTACCAAAGGAGGTTCATAGAAGGACAACCAGTAACAACCATAGGACAGACTGCCGAAAAACATAATACTGGCTATTATATAAAGGTGTCAGAACACACAGGGCATTGCATTGTGTTGCATATGAGAATGTAACTGCAGACCGGTCAGAGTACCCATGCTGACCTCTTTTTTTCCTGGCCCTCACAGAGACCCGGATACTCTCTGGAACTCTGCTACTCTGGCTGCCCTCTCCTCTGTCATGTCCTTCTCTCACTTTCCTCGCGCTATAGATAGGTTTGTTTCATGTAGATGGCATTTTACGTCTCTCTGTCTTTCCCAGCTCAATATCTCATCATTTGAATTCTATTCAGTTACTATAACATTTCTAACTAAGCTCCATATAATTGTCCTTTATCGTCCACCTGGCCCGCTGGATAAATTCATGGATGAACTGGACATCCTCCAGAGCTCATTTCCAGTTGACAACTCTCCACTCATCCTCCTCAGAGACTTCAATCTTCCAGGTGACAAGTTGCTGACCTCCAAGCTTGAAATGCTTCTACTGTGCTTCGGCCTGTCCCTCGGCGAGTTTCCTTCAACCCACAAAGCAGGCAACACTCTTTACTTAGTATTGACCATATCACTTCCTGTGTTAATATATAGTTCACTCCTCTATATGTCTCTGATCACCATCTTCTATCTTTCAAATATCCTCTTCAGACCTCCTCGTCCCATCCCCCACAGGTACCACCTACAACTACCTGCAGAAATCTATCCTCTATATCTCTGTTCTCTCTCCTCCTCAATTCTTTCTTCCTTATCTCTCCTAACTCCACTACCCCCTGTCCAATCTTCAGTTGAATCAGCTACCAATGACCTTCTCTCACCTTCTCCACAGCTCAATAAATCTACTTCCTCTTGTCTCTCTCCTGGCTCTATGGCTGTCTGAGGTCCTGCGAAGTAACTGAAGGGAACTAAGAGCAGTCGAAAGAATATGAAGGAAATTGCTTTTTGACACTGGCTTTATCACTTATCGCTCTCTTTTATCCAAAGTCTGATTTAACGTCTGCTCAGTGGCCGACCAAAAATCCCTACAGAGGGTCATAAGGTCTGCACAACAGATCATCGGCTGTTCCCTCCCTTCACTGGACAACATTGCTGACTCCCAGTACCTCTCCGGAGCCAAGAACATTTTGAGGGACAGCTCCCACCCTGGCCACTCCTTCTTTGAGCCCGTAGCACACTAACTATGCCATGACACTTTATCCAGAAATCTTATTTTCTAGTTATTTATACATATGTGCACATGTATACACTGTCTGTCTTACTGTGCAATCTCACTGCATCTTGTGTATCTTATTTCTACAGAACCAATCTCTTTGCCACATTTTTGTCTCATCTTAAATCTTTCTCTTCCTGTTTTCCAGCTCTCTCAACAGAACGCTTCGCTGTGTTCTATGATGAAATGATTGATGACATTAGTAGATCCTTCCCACCAACCATCAAGCTGCCTACCAGCCAGAGACCAGCAAGTGCCACCCAGTTACTTGGCTTCACACCTCTCACTCTGTGGCAGCTTTGGATAACAGAGAGCGATGGCTTGTCTCTCCAGCCTTGGGAGATCGGGCACAGCCTTGCAATGGTTTGCTTCCTACCTTGATGACTGAAGGTACCAGGTAGCATGGCATTGTTCCCAGTCTGCCCTGCGAAGGTTGTCCACTGGTGTACCCCAGGGCCAGTTCTCTTTTCTCTTTATACTGGTTCTCTTGGAGAATAGAATAGCCTCACATGGCTTTTCCTACCACTTTTATGCAGATGACACTCAAGTTATCCTTTCTTTCCCCTCCAGTGATGACCAAGTCTCAACTGTCTGGTTAACATCTCCTCTTGGATGACAGCCCACCACCTTAAGCTGATTCAACTTTTACAATATAGCACTATATATTGATATTTATTCTGTGTACCACACCTAACAGTGTATATATAGTATATATAATATGCAATTTATAAATATATAAATGAATTGCCTTAAATGATTTTTTTCTATCAAATATACATATATATTGATTAATAATCCAGCTGCAGATAAAGGCATTTTTAACATTTAAATTTGTATTCATAAATGAGTGTCTGTGTGTGAATGCGCAACTGCTGATCACTGAGAGCTGCATGAAATAAATGACAGGAAACCATCATTTCTAGTGCCATTCCACTTTTATATCATATATTATGGGCTTTATAAATGAGGGGAAATCAAATGAGGTGTTATTCTGCAGATGTCAACACCTACTCCTCTATTCCAAATCATAGTCCCCACCTTTACCCGACATTCAACAGTTTTTTTTCTGCTCGGACCTTTTCCCTGTGCAGTGAGTCTCCACCAACAAACCACAGGTACGTCATGACATCACTGTGAATGCACAGCTCAGGATTATAAAATAACCGCAATATTAATTAATAGACCTACCCACAATATCAACAGTAGTAATTACAATAGTCACGTCATTCACGAACAGCATATTTTCTCAGATGTGAAGTGCTCTGAGCTAGACTGCGTTAAAGTGTCCTTTGATTCTATCTAAAATGTTTTTATTTCCTCCATTTGTCGTTTATTTGCTTGTCTGATTCTCATTGCTGTTTGAAGTTTGACTGACAGCAAAGGTTTCCCAGAGTCGTGTAGTCCATCGCAATAGCAGAAGTCCAAGTTCCAGTTTAAACGCTATGGTGTTTTTTTGTTTTTGTTTTTTTTTTTTAATCTGAAAAAAATTAAGACAGATGGACAACACTCACACTCACGCACCTACTTTCACACACTGTACCCCTTAGAGAAAAGTTTAAAAGGATCAAAAGTGTAAATGTCAAATAAAAACATGACTTTTTAACACACGACAAATGTGCAGAGGCCCCAACATTATCCAGACCAGCAGGGGGAGCCAGAAAGGGGACACAGAAGTCTTTTGTTCAGTAATGACTGTATGTGTATGTATAAATGTGTGTGCATGTGGATGTGTGTGTGTGTGTGTGTGTGTGTTTGAGGAGGTACATCTTTACGTATACATTAAAACCTGTTTGTTCTTCCTCATGTTTATTACTCGTTTTGCTCTCTTTATCAATCGTTTCTCTCTCAACTGCATTTAACACCAACCGTTAAAAAAAGGCAGGATCAAAATTTTTTACTCCAAAGATCAGGTGGGACATTCCAGGCCTGCACAGCCTTGTTTCAGAGATGATAATGCAGTAGTTGTTGTTATTGCTGTTGTTTTTTGATGTGTGATGCTTTAGTTAAGCATTCTTGGGTATGACAAAGGTCCTCTAGGACTGAAACCTACAGTTATTAAGTATTTTTGGCTGCAACAGAGGCTCCATTCTTGGCCAGAAGGCACACTACGAAACACAATGTACTTAAAACGTGCTTAACCCTACTTTAATTTACCCCTGAAAATACACCAAACGCCTTCAATTGAATTAAGTGGCTGTTAATTTGTGAAACCCCTTAAACAGCCCTAATCTGTGCACTTTGTCCCTTATCCTGTCCCTTTTCCTGTTTGAGAAATTAAGGTCAAAATTAAGGGGTAAAATTAAGGTGTTTTGTTTCATAGTGGCTGAAGAGTGGAGTGTGCTGGAATCTGTTAAGGTGCAGCTGTAAAATGTGATATAGGGTAAAACACAAAAAGCACAAAGGCCTGTCTAGCGAATCCTTTAGCAACTGGAATCTCTAATTACACAAGTTTATTTTGATGAACACCCAGTTGCATGCAAGAAAAAGAAACCCTACTATAACCGTATGAATTTAAGAGCAATGCTGTAGCCATTGCATCAATGTGGAATAATCTGTTGCAGTATTCATTATTTTATGAATAATTATAATTAATTTGCGACATTTTTCACATGACAGCCACACTTTTCCATGGTTAATCTTCTGTCTAATGACTGGTAACTGTTGTCATTTATTATAATACTATACCTTCATAAGCCAATCCTCAAATTAGCCCATTACTCAAACTGCTTTATGTTTTATTTTTGCTGGTTGAATCTTGGTTCCTCTGAAAGTTTCTTCCTGCTGTTCTAAGGGAGTGTTTCCTTGCCACGGTTGTCTTTGGACCCAGCTTGGACCCAGATTTCTATGAAGCAACTTTGAGACAATGGCCCTTCTAAAAGGATGCTATAAAACAAAAAAAGTTAAATGAAGTTCCTATTTTCCTCACAAATGCCACATAGAGAGAAAAGGTTTCCTGAAAAGGACAAGAGGTCCATCAGTAGGATGTCTCTGATTGGTCAGATGGTCTTTCGTGACCTTAGCTTTAAGGTAGCTAAGCAAGATGTTCTGCTTTGTGAGACAGGCCCCAGGGCCCACATTTATCAAACATTTCAGAGTAAGAATGCTGATTTGGGGTCAGTTTTTGCAGGGTCACATTAATTACTGTGGCCTTATCTTGATCTCATACTCTGAGATGACTGATACATACAAGCCCAGTTATGTTTTAGGGCTCGTAGGTTTAGACCAGGCTCAAATATTTGATTACATTGTAGTAATGTGAACGCAAGGAATGCCTAAAGCAAGGATGGTCAGTCCTGGTCATGGAGATCCAACACACTTGGCTGTAATATTCACATGCCCCTGAAAGCCTTTTAGTTAAACTCTGAAGGTTGAAAGCTGGTAGATCCCCAGGAGCAGGACAGGGTTAACTTTAAGTATCAGAAAAGCAATTAAAAAGTGGGTTTGTACATCCCAAGCGTCTAAATGAAGTCAGATATGACTGCTTTTCTTCAAAGTTTTTGTTTTTCATTGCTATGTTAAAGGCCAGCAGACATAACTAATTTAGCTCAACATGTACAGATGTTTCCATACATCCATCTAAATGTAACACTGTATTACAATAAAACATCTTAAACACAGTGGCACTGAATTATGGGACCACTGACGCGTCCTCTGTATTTTGAGGTGGAACGTAAACATCTATGGCTATATTCCTGGCCAATAAAAGATAGAAGCAAGACAATCCACAACAAGGCAGTTTGAAAATGTGTTTGAGTTTGGGTTGGTGTTCAAAGCTAGAACATGCCTAAGGCCTTGTCCACACATAAACAGGGATTTTTTAAAAGCAATGTTGTCCTCTTCCATTCTAAAAAAATCTCCACACAAGCACATTTAAAAAAAAATCTTCACATGGAAACACACAAACACTGTCATGAGCAGCAATATAAACCAAGCTGTAAACTTATGTTGGCCAATCAGCCCCATAAAACCGGGAGGCTAACAAAGGCTTTTATGCAAAATTGGCAGGATTGGTGGATGGGTCAGTGGCTGTATTTGAATAAAAACCTCCCTTCGTGTTCACTTTCCTTAACTGTGACTGACTTTGTGGTCAAGTGGTAGTCATGGGCTACACAGCAGGCCAAAATAGTGCAAGCAGATCAGAAAAGAAACTTCATTCAACTATTCAGATACAGTCTGAATCATGGGAGTGTTAATATAGCTGTGATCTTTGTAGCCTCTGTTCCTCAGTAAAGTGGAGAGCAATTGTATATTTGTGTAAAAGTGTAAAAAGTCCTGTAAGCGAGGTTCAAACCAGCACTAATTTGGCGACGCCCCACCACCCCTCAAAATCACCTCATGTACGTGTAAATGGAGAAAATGTGACACTTTCATGTTACAAGCCCAAAACTCTCTTTACCTTGTTTACAGACCAGCACGGAAAGCTTCTGAAAATAATCACCCTGGAAGCAGTTTTCCAAAAGGGCTGTTTTCAGTGACCTAAAAAGCTGTTTGTGTGAAAAGAATGAAAAGGAAAAGCTATGTTTTAAAAATGACCTGTCATTGTGAGGAAAGGACCATTAATATCCTTCAGCATCTTCTCACAACAGCTCATAGTTCACGGCTGTGCAGGCCAGCTGTGTCCCAAACCTTAGAAGTTGCAGTTATTGCCAGCGATTACAAAGGCATGATGTAATTGTATATTATTGATTTCTCACTCTGAGCTGGTGGAGAGCTGTAGAAAGTGCAGATTAAGATCTTTCAGTACATTTTGCATTTGCGCCCTAATGGGAAATAGGAAATGTTTTATTATGATTTGAATTTGAACAGTTATAGGGTGTGGTTTTGCAGATTATTTTAAATACATTTGCATGGCAATAACTTTGCTTCTAAGGGTTTGAAGGTTTTGACTTTCTCAAAATTCCTACTTTGTTCCCACCTTCATGAGGTCAGTAATCATTCCTCTGTGTGTGTGTGTGTGTGTGTGTGTGTGTGTGTGTGTGTGTGTGTGTGCGCGTGTTGGGTCAGTGTGGTGTGCTGAGCTCCGTGTCGGACGGCTCTGTCTCTGGGATGGCGTGCAGGAGGCCCTGGGGTCGTGGGTGAAGGGGCAGTAGGGGTGAAGAGGGGGAGGTGGACGCCCCGTTTTTGGCCAGGCCGCAGGAGTGAGCTGCACACTGGATCTGCCTCAGAGTGTCTACCGCCTCGCCTTTAGCGTGCTTCAGCAAGTCCGCCTGACCCTGAGAGAGGGGGTCGGAGAAAGAGAGAGAGAGAGGAAGAAAGAGTGGGGGGAGCAAGGGAGAGGGAGGGAGAGCGCGAGAGAGAGAGGGAGAGGTTGAGGGATTAAGAGACAGAGAGAGAGAGAGAGGGGTAGAGGGAGAGAGAGAGAGAGAGAGAGAGAGAGAGAGAGCGGGAGAGGGAGAGGGATTGAGAGACAGAGAGAGAGGGGTAGAGAGAGACGGACAGGGAGAGAGAGTGAGAGAGACAGAGAGAGAGAGGGAGAGAAAGAGTTCAGTTATGTTTCTGTTCAACTGCCTTTAAAACACATATCCATTGCACATCCAAGTGTAACTGGATATTAATGATACATCTTACAGAAAGCTAATTGTAGATTAATTGTAGTCTGAATTGTAGATTTATTTTAGCAGTAAGCGTTTTTAGACAGAAACAATGTCCCCAGGTTTCCTCCTCAGTTTAGTCATATGAGCATGTAATTCACAACAGCCAACTCTATAACGTCGGCTAACGGCAACATGCTGATTTAGGGGGAAGGGGAAACTCTATGACCACTGTCTTTTGAGCATAAAATCTCCCAATTATGATGCCAAAACAAGATGGTTTAGCCACCTGAAAAGGAGAGAATTCATTATGAGATGTTTTTATTTATTATTTGTATTAGATTAAAGGTAATTGCAGCGGGTAACCTAGCGGTTAGGGTGTTTGTACTGTGATCAGGCTCGATTCCCAAGACCACTAAGCACCTCTGAGGTACCCTGAGCAAGGTACCGTCCCCACACACTGCTCCCCGAGCACTGTGTTCCTGGCTGCCTGCTGCTTCACTTGGTGAATGGGTTAAATACAGAGAAAGAATTTTGCGCTGTTCACACTGTGGGGTGTTTACATATGACAGAATGGTCACTTACAGAGCATACAGTCTTACTTTGTGAACAAAAATTGAAGACTCAAAACAATTAGCAAAATTACATCCATAACTCAGATTTTGATTAATGCACGTACTTCCAAAACGTTCACTACAGTTTCCACGGTTTGGGTTAAAAAAAGAGTTTCCCATTAAGCAGTAAAGATCACTGAGCTGTAGTGTGTGTCTTTTGTCTGCAGGGGGCCCTGTGGTACAGAATATGGCTCAGCCTGTTTAGACTGCAACACTGCAGACAGAGGCACAGCTCCAGTGCAGCAGCAGTGACTTCGAATTCTCCTGTATGTCCTTCATAAATCCTCCCCTCTCTCCAGGAAAACACTCCAGAGATGGAGGGATGCCGCGAGGCAGCAGAAGGAAGCGGTCGAGGGCGAATGAGTGGAGTGTCTGTGGGTGTGTGTGCGACTGTGGGCGCCATAAAAAGAAGGCGTCAGTGGGCTTGTGAGCATAGATGCGAGTTATTAAATGAGTGAGTGAATGTGACTGTGCGTGTCTGAACATTGTGTGTAAATCAGCAAGTATGTCCTTGAATGTGGCACTGGAGCTGGGACTAATTAATGGAGGCGCCTTAAATCCTGACCACACACACACACACACACACACACACACACACACTCATACACAAAGCACATGGATGCAACCACTCCCTCAGTTCTCTCTGAGCAAGGACACTGAGTCTCTTTCCACCTCAGCTCTAGAAAGAATCTTAAAAGTGGGCCTAGGACACGAGTAAATTTAGTACAATGCCTGTAAATGAGAGGGAAACCCACCAGTGATACACAACCCAAGCCCAGGCCTTGTACTTTGTATTAGATCTGAAGGTGCTGTGACTCAATGGGAGATGAGGAAAACTAACCTTGAGTCTCTGGAAAGTCCATGCACTCTGTGACCTATCTTGGCAATATCAGCACCATGTTTGTGTAAAACATATGTGAGACATACGCAAACTCACTGGTAAAATATGACCGAAATCACATGGACTCCTCCTCTTTATGCCTCTGAGAATAAGGTGCTCTCTTACTGATGGCCAGATTATTTATATGTCAATCTATTAACTATTTGCCATTATATAGAGTCCTAGTTTTACATTATCCAGCCTCTTGGTAAGAACACGTTAGTTGAAGTTAAGTAAGTAGTTACAGAAAAATGGTAAAGGGTACCAAAAGGGTCCTTTTCTGGAAGCTTCAGGAAGGGCATCTCTTCTGGGCCTCACAGCTTCTCAAATTAAGTAGGGCTGCAGAGAATTATGCACTCTTGGCCCGAAAAAGTTGGTTGGCAGAAGTATTTGTTCTGTTGGTATTCAGCTCCTTATTTAGCTTCAGAAACGTTGTCTTCTATCAACCTTTTGGACCTCAACAGAATTCTAGAACATCCTTGTGGACTGCTGATTTAGAAGCAAAATGACTGATAACTTGAGAGTGGAGTCACACTCCCCATTACCGTTTCACAAAAATCTTCTTTGAAATGTTAAATGTTAAAATTACAAACAATAGCCAAGAAATGACACACTTCTTTGTTTTTTTCACTGTTAAACAATTTAACTTGTATGACAGACATGGATCGCACCTTACACTAAAACTTGCATTTACATTACATTTACGGCATTTAGCTGACGCTCTTATCCAGAGCGACGTACATCAGTGCTTAAGAATTCCACAGCTGTTTCTTACCTGAAAAACAGCTTAAATCCGAGTCAACTATTTAACTAAGATACTGCAGTCAGAGCATCTAAGCTTTGAACCTTTGCAAACACAACAAACTAGTAAGGCAACTTTTGCAATGGAATCAAACATACTAGCCAATTTATCATTATTCACCATATTCAAACAAGTTGATAGTTAGCCACATCTATACCCCTGTTACCAGTCACCAGTGACTAATATTTATACTTGAGGGATAATATAACTTTCATTATTCATTTTGGCCACTTCAGTTCAACCTGCATGTGACCAGAGATGGAGACAGGCATTCCAATGACTCATCAGTCTCCTTACCTGACTATGTGTCTCTCAGTGTCTATCATTAAAAAAGTACACTTTATGGACAAAAGTTTTGGGACACGTGACCATTACACCAACAGGGACTAATGACACCTGTAATCACTCTGTAGAGCTTTCATGAGGTCCAGCACTGATGTTGGATGAGAAGGTCTGGCTCACAATCTCCACTCCAGTTCATCCCAAAGGTGTTGGATGGGGTTGAGGTCAGGGCTATGTGAGGGCCTGTCAAGTTCTTCCACAGCAAACTCATTCAAACATGTATTTATGGACCTTGCTTTGAGCACTTGGGAACAGTCCTACTGGAATTGAAAAGGTTCTTCCTCAAACTATGGTCTGAAATTTGGAAGCATGGCATTGTCCAGAATGTCTTGGTATGCTGAAGCTTTAAAATTGCCCTTCACTTGAAGTAAGGGGTCTAGCCCAAACTCTGAAAAACAGACATGACCCAATAATTCGTCCATATAGTGTTTGTAGGTATGTATAAAACTAAATGTTACAAATCATTTTTGATTAAAACAAGCTAACAAGTTCATAATTATGGTTCATTATAAAATACCAATATTGTATTGTCTTTAATAGTAGTGTTGAGAGCAAGTATACGAGCACTCATTTGGAAACGACAACAAGAATTCAAGACCAGTTCAGGCCAGCCCTAGAGTTCACACCGGAAAACGAAAAGGGATGTAGTGTATTGCTAATATCTGGATAACCAAATAGAACCACCAAATTAAAGTGTGCATTGATTACTACCATCTGCAGCAGAAGAGGAAGAGCCACCAGTAGAAGCTGAGGTTGAAACAGGACAGCAACTAACTAGCAGAAGATGTGTTTTAATACAAACGCTTATGCATGTTCTCCCCGTGACCGAGTGGGTTTCCTCCAGGGACTCCGGTTTCCTCCCACTACCAAAAACATGCGTTCTTTGGGGAATAGGTGAATTGAGCACTCTAAATTGCTCGTAGGTGTGAATGTGAGCGTGAATGGTTGTCTGTCCCTATATGTGGCCCTGCGACGTGCTGGCAACTGTCCTGGGTGTACCCCGCCTTTGCCCATTGCACCTGGTATAGGCTCCAGCCCCCCCCCCCACCCCAAATGCAGGAATAAGGGGTGGATAATGGATGGATGGATGGCTTATGCTTTAAATGTTCCTGCACCATCAATACGCTGCTGTGAAACTCTCTTTGCCCATTGTTCAAGGCTCTGTCTGACAAGCAATTGCTACCTTTTAAGAAACAAACAATAGAAGCTGCGGTACCCTCAGTGATTTCTGTAGTGTACTACAGTCTGTAGAATTGAGCACCTGTATCAAATGGACATTGCAGAGCATTACACAGCAAAACTTTCACATTCTCACAGCCTGTCTGCTACTTCCAACCGATTTGCATTTGGACTTGCTGTCTCTGCTTTGTTCTTCCTCTCTATGTTCATTATTTAAAAACAAATGATAAGCTAATATACCAGAACAGCAGATCAGTTCAGGAGAGGAGAGTTAAGGGCAGTCAATGAGCTGTATATAAAAGTTTATACTAAAATCTTTCCATGTTTAATATATGTAGTAGGTTCAATGTCAAGAAACTGACATCAATTGTCATTTATACAGTCATATTATATTATGCTGTTACTCACGTCACTGTCAGCCAGTGCAAGCATTAGAGGTATCTGATGTAATTCGGCTAATTTGATGACAGGCCAGTCAGTTCTGTACAGAATTTTGCTCAGTTTCGAAATGAAAACCTGATGCTGCTGATTGTTTTAAGCTTTGACAGAATGCTATGACACAGTATTAAGGTTCAGAGCAAAACAACAGACAGCTAAAGCTGTAGAGTGTTCAGAGGGGCTATCTAGGCATGTTGTGACGCACAGCAGGGTAATTTGTTATTTTGCAAAATGTTGTACACAGGGTACAAGTTCAGAGTGCCCTTGTTTCCAGCTAGACCTGTTCCAGTACATATAATGAGAAAACAGCCTGGTCTGAGCCTCATTTATTCTTCACGTGCAGCTGCAGAGAGAGAAGAGAAGAGATGGATGTGGAGAGGAGAGAAGACATGAAAGAGAAGAGAAGAGAAATGACACTGAAGAGAAGACACATCATACAGAAGAGAAGAATACAGGAGGGGGGGGGGTAGAAGAGAGCAGAAGAGAACTGAAGTGACACTGAAGAGAAGAGACATCAAAGAGAAGAAAAGAGAACAGAAGAGAAGAAGAAAGAGAAGAGAGAAGAGAAGAAGAGAAGAAAAGAGAAGAGAAGTGAATAGAAGAGAAGAACGAGAAGAAGAAAGAGAAGAGAGAAGAAGAGAAGAGAAGAGAAGAAAAGAGAAGAGAAGTGAACAGAAGAGAAGAAAGAGAAGGAGAAAGAGAAGAGAGAAGAACAGAAGAGAGTCTGGCTGTAGGATAAGCTGCTGTTCCTGCTTCAGTGAATGCGCGGTGCAACGGTGGTCTAAAATCCTGACCTGCAGTCTGCCAACTGCAGCAAAGCCGTTTACAACCATGGAGCAAGCTCCTTGACCTAAATAGGCAGTTCTCACGTCTTCCAATATGAATAAATCATATATTTTAAAACAGATGAATTATGCATGTGGGCGTGACTCACACAGCATTTCAGAGTAAGGAGGGAGGAGAAAAGTAGTAGAGACCCTTTATACAGAGAGTTCATCAACACACACACGCGCACACACACAGATAAACACCGGCACAAGTAATGTCATGGCAATGACTGTAACAATCACAGTAAACATGAGTCGATGACGGTGACATCATTTTGGTACACTTAGTGCCTCTGGAGAAAACTAAATGGTCTAACTACTCCTGTGTGTATTCTACAGCGATAAACAAGCTTTGCAGGGTCTTTATCTGTTAAAATGCAGAAAGAATAAAGGAACTATCTATAAACACCTTAAAAACAGAAGTTAATGATTAATGCTAAAAACAAACTTGGAGGCAGTAGGTTAGCTATGGCTAGAAAGAAGCAAAGTGAGCTAAACTAAGCTAAGGCCAAGCAAATGACAACGACATGGTGGCAATAGCAAGGCTAATGGTTTTAAGCTAAGCTTGAGAAAATGGCAAATCTACATGGAAATAAGAGGCAAACGAAGAATATAAACAGACAAGAAGCAAATGGGTGGTGTAAGAGCACAGTAATGCTGTGGAGGCGAAAAACAAGTCACAGGTGTTAATACCCAAGCGAGGTGAAGCGCCCCAGGCGTGCTGTCGAGGGCAAGACTGATCCAGAGCCAGGTAGAGACACTGAATTTGTTAAGGATTTGCTAAGCTTTCCAGTTAAAGCAGGCTGTTCATGAAATCTGCACGGCCCAGTTTAGGAATATATATATATATATATATATTAGTGGTGGGCATAGATTATTTTTTAAAATTTTGATTAATCTCACTGTAATCTTGGAATTAATCTAGATTAAAATGGCTCATTTGAATTCTGCCGATGGTCTGAAGCCCTCCCCCCCAAAAATGATCCCAAGCCACCCTAAATATATAGTCATTATTCTACTATTGTTTAAAAAATATATATCTAAACATTTTACACAAGATATCACTGAGCACAGATACACACTTTACAAATAGAAACAAGACTATGAATTGAAATTAAAAATAATAAGTCTATCGTTATTGAATTAAAATGATGTACTGGCTAAGCCCCCCTTGTCTTTCCACCCTAGTGACTTCCCTGTTCCACAGTAGGCCCGATAAGAGTCTCACATTAACGCAGCACGTTAACGCCGATAATGGCCCACCACTAATATATTGTCACGGCTCAGCCAGTGGCTGGTAAGGGCCACTGTTGTTTTTGTTTTGGGGACTTTTATTTTGGTGTTTTGTTTCTGGCTACACGTTTTCAGCTGTCCTGTGTTTATGTTCCGTGATTGGTGTTCTTCTGTGTCTGTAGTATTTAAGTTCTGTTCTTGTGGGCAGGGGCGTAGCAACCAGGGGGGACACGTCCCCCTCACTCTTAGAAACATTTACATTTACATTTACGGCATTTATCAGACGCTTTTATCCAAAGCGACTTCCATTCTCTAACTACAGAGGGCAGTCTCTCCCTGGAGCAACTTGGGGTTAAGGGTCTTGCTCAGGG
>JBBPDE010210917.1:3390-14660 GCA_037974605.1 Nannopetersius ansorgii
GGAGCGGTGAAAGAAGGGGGCCTGGTCTGATGAAGTGTCTTTCCTACTACATTATCATTTACCTGGAGAAGAGATTGCCCACTATGGGAAGAATGGAGCCAGTGTGATGCTCTGGGCCTGTGTCCTGGCATATATGTGGATGTCATTTTGAACGTACCACATTGCTACAGACCAAATACACTCCTCCACTGCAACAGTACCATTTCTGTTTGTGTTTACACACTTATCCTCCAAAGTGATTTTAATGAGTTTAGCCTCAGCTGATTTATTTTAATGATATTTGTTTAGTTATTAAAAATTGTTCATAAAAGCAAACTATTTACGCCAGACCCCCTGTTGGCCTCCTCCGCCTCAAGGCCCTGAGTAGTCAGTTCTACTGTCCCTCATCATGTAATGCCTAATGGGATTTGTGTGTGTTTGATCTACTATAATGTTACTTTGCTTTTACAGTATTTACAGACACGTAATTTCCCGCATTCCTTGTAGTGCATCACGTAGTTTTTATACTCCTTTGTCACGTGCGTTCTTGTCAGTGTGAAGGTTGTCTGTGTGTGTGTGTGTGTGTGTGTGTGTGTGTGTGTCTTGTCCCAGCCCACCACAGTGTGTGGGTGTAATACGGCTCCCTTTATACCGAGCGCCCACATTAACTGCTTAGTTAATCCTATTAAAATCAGTCTGCTATTAAATGAAGGGGAAAATCATCCCAGCAAACACACGCGCGCCATAAGTAGGTCAAGATGTTCATTTTAACCATCGGTGAGCCTTTGCTCACACGCATGCATTGACTGCAGTATTGTGTCCTGTGTGTGGGTGAGTGTTTTTTGCTCTGTAACAGAGACAAGGTCTGTTACGGAGACAAAATCAAAGAATCATGCTCAAAATATGGAGGAGAGGGTTACTTTGCAAAGCTATAATTTTTGGTTAATTAAATTGCTGAAATGCTCGTTTGTTGCAAAAATAGCAGTGATTTTCGTCTTTGGCGGGGAGTAAGAAAGTGAAAAATTTCAATATTTCATTATGTGTACATTTTTTAAATAGGAGTTTCTGTACATGATTCAAAAAATAGCTGTGCTGTTTTATAATGGCACAGCCATCTCTGTGGAGAGGTGTGAACGGAGATCTCCACCCTTCTCTTTCACCCCGCATTGCACACTAGCAGCACACAGAACTCACACAGAGAGCCAACAGTGAATCACACAACAGATTTGAAGGGAAAAATATCTTTGAAGTATTAGGGGGGTCCGCAGGAGCCTGCAGCTGCCATCAAGGTCAGACAAGCTTAACAGAATACTGTCAGCACTTTCTAATGAGCTTTTGCTCAGTTTTTGTCGCAATGTAGTTTTTAGAGTTTATTTATTTAATTTGAATCTAGTTAAAGAGGTCACTGTTAAAGCCTATAGTGGTACACAATCAGTTTTAGCATTAACCAGCTGGGACATTAACATGGTTAGCATTATATTCTTCTGTTATCTGGACTGTAAACTGTATATTAGATGTGAACAGATGACAAATATCAATTGTTGAACCCCAAGTTGCTCCAGGGAGACTGCCCCCTGTAGTTAGGGAATGGAAGTTGCTTTGGATAAAAGCCTCTGCTAAATGTAAAATGGGGTCCTCAGGAATGTAGTTGACCTTGTATTTGCATGATTTAAACTCTCTGACGAATATGTGGGACACCTTTTGAGTAACCACAAAGTAATATTAAATATCGTTCCAAACTCACTGTTTGTGATTCTTAATACACATTACAGTGTACTTTTTCATCTGGTAAAGATATAGTTCAATTCAATTTTTGTCTCTTTGTTATCTCCTATCAGAGGACACTTGATTTTGTAGGCAGTGGGTCGGCATATAATCATTAAATTAATAAAACTTATAAGTAAGCTTATAAAAGAACCCTACATATTTGCGAAGGATTGATTATAAACTTAATTATTTTTTATTCATTAAAATGTTTTTTCAAGAATCAGTGTACTGCATGTTTGTACAACCAGCAGGATAAGAAAGGTTTCTAAGTGGTTGATGATATGAATATACTGTATACTGTCTTATAAAACGTAATTGGCTTAGAACCTTGTATGAAGGTTCTTCACGTTTACCAGATTTTAATGTTTACAAAAAGACATAATTAAAGAAACTTCTTATTCTTTCATGGCATCACACTAAAGAACCTTTTAAGAGCACATTCCCAAAGACTCCCTCTCCCTTTCTCTCTCTCTCTCTCTCTCTCACTCTCTCTCTCTCTCTCCCTCTCTCTCTCTCCTTACAGCTACGTGAACTCCTCATCAGTCCCTCTCTCTTTCGTGGAGTCAGCCTTCCAGAAGAAGACAGTGACGCTCAATCCTTCCTTACTGTCCACTTTAAAAGTCTATAACTCTTCCCTCCTCAGGTAGGCTTAGCCTACGGTCATCCACCGCTGGCTTTGCACCACTTGCACCACAATATTTCAACATCTTTTTTAAACCCCTGTCACGGCAAGTTTGCTTAACTATTAACCGCAGGCTGTAAAGACAAACACCTGCAATTTAAGGATTAAGTATTGGATCCTGACTAAATCACTTCCTCTACTGCGGAGTAGCTGGTTTTAGCAACAGCTCAAGAACTGACTGGAGTAACTGACTCTGTTTATCAGAGTAACTGACTACGAAGTTACAGATAAAAAATAAAGTCAACCCAAGGCTTCTATCTTCTTTCATTTCTCAAATAAAGAGGCTTAAGAGGAGTGAGTGGACTTATTGTGGTATTTAGAACAACACATTTGAACGCTAAAAATGAAGATGCTTTAATGGGACTACCAAAAAAAATAATATAAATGTTGGGGTTCTGATCAAATACACCTATTTTTCATGAAAGAATGAGGATAGAAGCCTTATATTAAATATGGTATTAAAGGCAGAATCTCTGTATACTGTGTGCTGAGCATGATGGCATTATTTCCTAAGAATATTCAACAAATCTGAGATGGGAGACTTCACATGGTCTTCTGCATTTTCTGTGTCTGTTGCTCTTGCTTGTTTAAGAAAATTAGACCCCATGTGTGTGAAATGAGATGTGAGATGATCTTTCTTTGAACAGGAAGGTTCAGTGCAGTTCAGGGCTGGTCATGGTGCTTAAATGTATAGGTGAGCTAAGGTTATATGACATTATTTGTGCATGCGTGTGCTTGCCTGTGGTCAAATTTCCCTGTTGTCACACACAGTCAGTGTGTGCTATGTTTTCTTTCTGTAAAAAGGTCATTCCAGACCGGCTTGAAGGAATACATAATCATGTTTGAGACACGTTAGTCCAGTGTGTTCCTCTGTATTTTTGCACTGGAGCTACGAGACTAATGTAGCTTCTGTACAGGTTATCAACTCACCCGATGGCCTTTGAGTTAATCTCATAACTTGTGAGTTAACCGATGGTTATCTGGTACCTTTAGAAACTGATGGAGTGGGTTATAAAGCTAAAACATTACTAGCAGCCACCACAAAGCCTAAAATGTATTTTGGTCCATTTTTATAGAGAACAGCATGTTGTGCGGTGTCAGAAACCATATAAGCAAGTTTTCAGGTTACATAACACATTAGACAGTAAACTGTGTGATGGTTATGGTGTGCAGTTTGCATGGCGCTTGGGGACCTAAAGCTTTCAATACATGTTAAGTACATTAGTCTCATAGATCCAGTGCAAAAGTAAGGAAACTTAGTTTAGACACCAACATTTCTCGCCTGATTGCCTACATTAGATTTAAGAGGAAATTTGTGCAACTGTAGAGTTTGAGACCAAAATTTTGTAAGTTTTGCAGAATTTTGAATAATTGACAAGATGAATAAGAAATATGTAAGATTCTGAACTTATTTCTATGTGACAGTTTAGCAAAGTTGTAACACTGACCATGTTAAGGTCTTTGAAGTCTCATCCAGACGATGCAGCTCTGATGTGAATCAGGTGGATCTGATGAGTGATGACTGTAAACTTGTGAAGTTTGAGTGCGGACTGTCATTAAAGCATAATAGAAGGCTTCTGAAATTCTAAACTTCAGTTTTACCTTTTACTCCGATTGCAAAAACGTAATATTAACGTTGACAAGATTTCAAAACATTAAGTTTTTTACTAGTGGTCTCGGACTGTATGATGTATAATATTTTATTCGTTTAAGGGTGAATTCTTGAACAGCGTGTGTCTGTGTGTGTAATAACGATGCAGAGTGTGGCTCCACGCCTGGTCTCAGCAGCCGTATTGTGGGGGGGGCTGTGGCAGTCCCAGGGCAGCACCCCTGGCAGGTCAGCTTACAGTACCAGAACCAGTACTTGTGTGGAGGATCACTGATAACCAATCAGTGGATAGTCACCGCTGCACACTGCGTATATGGGTGAGTTGTGAACATAATCAAACATTCATTATATGATACATGGTGATTTTTTCTACTTCACTGAAATCACTTTTTTCTCTTTTTTGGTCCTGTATCCACAAATCAGTTGTTCACTTTATTCACTCTCATAACTACACCCCTTGCATATTCAATTCATAGTAGATACTGAAGCTTAATTAATTAATGTCCTTTTGGACACAATACAGTTTAGTACAGTGTGTGGGAAGAAGTAATAAGTTGAGATAATATGTATAATACATTATTGGCTCTTTCTCTGGTTAAGTTTATATGGAAATATGTTTCAACAGTATAACGAATCAGTATTGAATGGCTTTCTTTGCTTTCTCTCTGATCTAGCTTTGCTAATCCAGATTTATGGTCGGTGCGTGTGGGCCTCATAGACCAGCCTGTGAGTGGGGCGAGCGACCTCGCTGTGATGAAGATCCTCTACCATGGCTCATATCACCCAGAGGGCCTGAGCTATGATATCGCTCTCATCAAGCTCAAACAGCCACTCGCTTTCACTGGTGAGAGTTTGCTTCTCTTTTTTTTTTTTTGGACCCTAAACTTTAATTGGCATGGTGATGAAAATAATGAACTGATTTTAAATGACGCATTCTTTTTGCACAGTTAACAGTACTGTACTATCACTATACCACTCTGAGAAAGCGGGTAAGAGGCAGTTGTAGCCTGAACTGTTACTTATGGTATCTTCTCAGCCAAGCAGAATAAAAAGAGCCCTTTTTTTTACATTATTCAATGACATCACATCTTTTTAGCAGGACTTTCATGGCAGGTATGAATAAGTGCATCCCTGTAAAATAGGAATGGCATGGTGAAAAGACTGAATTTCAAAAGACTGAATAGTACCGGTAGAGGGGATTAGATGTATATATATATATATGTATATATTGATATGTTAAAGCTAGACATTGATTACATTTTTAATCACATGACATTCTGTGATTAATAGTCTTAGGGAGCTTTTTTTTTAACAGCAATGTCCCATGAACTGAGTGTGAAAGGGGCTTAAATGAATATGCATCTGTAATAAACATACTGAAGCTTCTGATATTGTAACTTTCTCTTTTCCCTCGTCCACAAATACGGAAAATATCTTTGGCAAATGTCTTTTTACCACTGAACTGTTCCTGTGCTCTTTCTTAGGTAATGTCCAGCCCATCTGCCTACCAAACTACGGGGAAAGTTTTGCCCTCGGTTCCATGTGCTGGATATCAGGATGGGGGGCTACAACCAGTGGGGGTGAGCTGAACCTGTGTTGAATCTCTGTCTTTATAAAGAGGACCTGATGTCCTGATAGAAATGAGAAAGCATGTAGAAGTGGCGTCCTTACTGGGACTCACAACAGTGATAATAATACATTCATTTTAAGGCAGAAATGTAAAGGAAAAACGACGCTATAGTCAACAATTATAATGTGAAAAGGTAGGTCTTAAGAGAGAGTTGAAATCAGATAAGAGCTGAGGAGTTGCGGAGGGAGGGTTTGACAAGTGCTGTTTTCATCCCATTGCCTTGTTAAGGCTAGGATTGGGAGTAATATTACAGTATTATCAGTGGAAAGACAGATTTAGTATCACACATTTAGTAATACAAGACTGTTTGTGTGTGTGTGTGTGTGTGTGTGTGTGTGTTTAGGAGAAGTGAGCGTGTCTCTACGCTCGGCGCAGGTTCCTCTCCTCCCCTCTAGAGAGTGTGGCAGGTCGGGACGTTCTCCGTGGAACATCTGTGCTGGATACCTGAAAGGAGGAGCCGACACGTGCCAGGTTAGACGCATTTTTCTTGTTTCTCTGTTGCATAGAGTACTGTGCAACTGTCAGAGAACACTCCATTGTTTTTTTCATGTCCAGTCAAGAAGGCCATAAAGCACAGATGTTTCATTTTTCATTCAAAAACAGCAGGAAACGTTTAAATGTATGTTTCATTTAATGCACAGTCAGAGTTTATTGGCTGAATTTCACGTACATGGGGAAAACCAAAATTTCAAACGTGGCAGCTGGCAGTTAACCCTGTGATCAGGGTTTGAATCCCAGGACTGCCAGTGGCACCACTGATGTACCCTTGAGGAAGGGACCATCCGCACCCCGTGCTCCCCGGCCACTGCTTCACTTAGTGAATGGGTTTAAATGCAGAATGACAAATGCACACTTTACACAACACATATGTTCGGTACAACATAAAACTACTGACAGGGGAAGTGATTAACGATTAATTGAATTGTTACAGTGGCACAGGCTAAAGGGTAAGACGTGTAAGGCAGGAAGTAAACAGTCAGTTCCTGAACTTGGTGTGTTGGAAGCAGTACACATGGGCCAGTGTAAGGAGCTGAACAAATCAGGATGGGTTGACGACTGGGTCAGAGCATCTCAAAAATGGTAGGTTATGTGGGGTTTATACAGTATGGTGTAGGTAGTACCTAAGAAAAATCGGTCACATGGTCAAGGGCACCCAAGGCTCACTGATCCTACAAAAGAACGACTGCAACACAAACTATGTTCAGACGGGTATCAGAACATACTGTGCATCACACCTTGCTGTGTATGATGCTGCATAGTCGCAGACCGGTCAGAGTGCCCATGCTGACCCCTTTTCTCTACCGAAAACACCTACACACAAACAGGAACAAAAGAAGAAGATGGCCTGGTCTGATCAATCATGTGTTCTTTTAATTCATGTGGGAGACCAGGTATGTGTATGTTGCTTACCTGAGATAACCAGGATGTACTGTGGGATGAGGGCAAGCTGGTGGAGGCAGTGTGATGCTCTGGACAGTGTTCTGCTGGGAAACCTTGGGTCCTGGCATTCATGTGGATGTTACTTTGTCACAATGTAAACTTCATTTCAAGTAAACCCCTTCATGATAACAGCATTCCTTAATGGCAGTGGCCTCTGTCAGCAGGATAATGCACCTTGCCATAGTGGGATTTGCTGAACAAACATCTATGGAGGCTTCACATCCTAACTTACAGGATTTAAAGTATCTCCTGCTAACATCTTGGTACCAGATACCATAGCAATCCTTCAGAAGACTTGTTTGTTCAGCAAATCAGAGCTGTTGTGGTGGTAGAAGATGGAACATACACAATATTACTGCTCTCACGTGTGGCTCCTCGTGTTTGTAGGGGGACAGTGGAGGCCCACTGGCCTGTGAGGACTCCGTATGGAAGCTGGTGGGAGCAGCAAGCTGGTCTCAGGGCTGCGGAAAGCCTCACAACCCAGGGCTTTACACCAGTGTCGTTTATGCGCTACCGTGGATACAACAGAACCTGGAGGTGAGATAATGTCTAGTTGCCAGGTTGTGGAAAGTTACACTTTACAGTGCATTGGGTTGTAGCACTGGCCGTTAAGAAACGAGGCACTTTTTAAGTTACACACCAACAGGGAGAGGCCAGATTGGCAAGAAGACCAAAGGTTTCTTGCTGTGTAATATTAAACCACTCCTGCCCGACTGTGAAATTGAGAACGGTTGCCAGATTAGAGTCTACAGTAACTGGAGAAGCAACACTCTGATAAGAAAAGAGCTAGAAGACTGGAGAGACTCATTTAAAGATGCATTTTTAATAACTTTACAACCGGAATAGCAATTGGTGCGTTTCTTCCAGTCCCAGTGACACATTTGTCAGTCTAGTTCAGTGGAGTTACATTAGGGTATAGATTCAATAGTCTTAAAAATTCTTTAGCTATGTATTAATTACCCCTCTGTGGTGGAACATTGCATTTTGTTTGCCAATTGAATTATTGTCTCCTTTACTTAAAGTTGGAAGTCTAACTCCATGAAACGACCTCAAGCTTGTGAGAAAGTTCCACTGAATGGAATGGCCCATCCCTAAGTTATAATGACAGCTGAAAAAAATGGATTACCATTGTCATTGGCAACAGGATTTGTGTTTCTGATATACATCTATTCCATCATTCCACAAGTAGTCTGTTCTCTTATCGTTATGGATATTAATGATAATTTGTGTTTGACAATAGTGGCCCATGTTACAGTAGTAATTTGAAAAAACAGGAAACTATCATTAAAGCAAAAATATTTCAACATAAATAATGGAGAACAGACATGAAATGAACAATGGGACACTGGAAGAACTGAGGGACTTTCATGTACTGGCTAGTAGAGAAGAGAATGTCTGCATATTGACAGTTAAGGTCCAGAGAATTTTAAATTTAAATCAAGCTTTATAGTAATTGTATGCATTGGCCCTGATTTCCTCTGGACAGGGTTTTTCTATTGCGAGCTACAGCACTCTCTGAGCTGGAAGAAAGCATCCAGCATTTAAGTCACACAACAGTGTTTTTAATGACTGATCAAAGAGCTTTGCAGAAGTGAAAATGGTACTAGCCAATACCATCCTCCTGTTTTTTCGATAATGCCAAACTATACATTGTCCCTTACATAGTAGTATAATCTATGGGGCCTGGAAGCATTTTTAATGTGGGGGGATGCAGAGCTTGAAAAAGTGTGTGTGCGTGTGGGGGGGGGGTGTGTTTTGAAAATTGGTGGGGACATGCCAACCATTCCTACCTGTTCTGGGATAGTTGCAGGTATTGAAAATAATTACACTCTTAAATATATAAGTATTCAGTGCATTACTTTATACAGTTTATATGGCAAATCTGTGGTAATGCACTCTTACATGATTTTGTTTGTGTAGTAACTTATACTGCTTATTTTATTTCCAATCTAATAAGTAAGATGGACAGCAAAACTTACGTTAGAAGTTTTGACTTACTCTTAAGCAAATTGCCACACAGAATGTTATGTGAACTTTTAAACTGCTTCAGTGCATTTGTGTGTGAGAACCAGAGGGAGGAGGTAGGAAAGTCTTTCCTATCCTAAACATTTTGACCCTACAGTTTTTTACACCATTGGCTAGATGAAAATATAGATACACAGTTTGCTGTTTAATGTAAACACTATAGGCTACCAGTATATATAAGCACAGACGCGATTCAATGTGGACCGTAGTGCCAACACAATATAACCTAAATTAATTGATTACTATCAATTATAGCTTATCGAGGAACCCCGAACACTGGGTTTAAAAGGCACTGTGTCATAGACAGCTTGAGATAAAACAATGAAAGTTCAGTGATGAAGAGAAAGTGGTCTTTTCCACCCCGTTCTCTATGAGTTTAAATATAAACAATACCACATACTAATGCTACTAATAATACTTCTAACAGACACCACCCATTCTATTCAGTAGTACATGTGAAGTGAGGAATACAAAGGTGCAAATGAAGTCTGAAAAACTAACTGAGGTCTCAAGCATGGGTGCTGGAACCATTATAGCATTTATGTGCACAAAAGCCCAACAGTAGATTGCTGCATGCACACCCCTGAACAACAATGTGGACCCCCCCCCCCCCCAAACATTACTAATCGTTTTGAGGCCCATGATCTCAAGGGTCTGGATGGAGCAAAGGCAATAGAGCGAGTTTGACTTATCGATGTCAGTCCAAAAATGGCAAATGAAATTGATTCTTCCTCTCTCCCTCATCCATCCCTCCCTCCAGATTTATCATGCCACTCACTGCCTCTCCCAGCTGTCCCAAAATATCACTGAGTGTTCATTTGTACTCGACAGCTGCTTCGCCTTTTAACTGGCTCAGTAGTGGCCTCTAGAGGGCTGATGTGTAAACTGAGGGCACATAACAACCTCTGCATTACTTTAAAGCCACAGGTTGTTTTTTAAAGACTTCTTATCCAGGATCAGCTTTACACTATGTGATCTTATTGTACTGACAGTGGATACTTTTCTGTGTTTTCTTTTTCCCCCATTAGAAAGATGAGGAACCAACGATCTGAGCTTCTCACACGGCTGAGTCGTGTTTCTACCTGATCGAAGGAGATGTCAGACACTTTTGGAGATTTATGGAAGAACAAAGTGGTTGAACTTTTAGCAAATAGTATGTTAAAGGGCTATTTCCAATGATTTAATTAACTTTTTGTACAAGAAATGCAAACAGTCATTCCGCGTGGTTTGATATGAAATGGTTCACCCACTCAGAGTTCTTTACGTTTACATTTACGTTTACGACATTTAGCCGCTCTTATCCAGAGCGACGTACATCAGTGCTTAAAGTAATCCACAACTGTTTCTTAAACCTGTAAAGCTATACTTAAATCAACAACAGCTATTTAACCAAGTTACTGCTGGAGTTACACACCATAACAAACCCTGTCAAAGAGAACAAGCAAGTCAGAGATTAATACACAGGTAAGGAACACCAGTTAAGTGTCTGAGGGATTTGTTAAATATATAGTAAAAGATGAATAAGAGATGCGTGGGAGGACTGGCTAGTCGCCAAGATGCTCCTTAAAGAGGCGGGTCTTCAGACGACGCTTGAAGAGGCGAAGGACTCTAGATTTGATTGCAAGAAGGAGTTCATTCCACCACTGGGGGGGGGGGCAAGACTGTAAAGAGTCTAGATGCATGTCTTCCTCTTCTTTTGAGCAACAGAGGTTCAAGACGAGCGGTGCTTGATGCCCTGAGAGGACGAGAAGTGACACACTGCTTGATCAGTGCAGACAAGTAAGGAGGTGCAAGCCCAGTCTTAGCCTTGAAAGCAAGTGTTAAGGTTTTGAACTTAATGCGAGCGCCACAGGGAGCCAGTGAAGGTTCTGTAGTGGAGGCCACAGGGAGCCAGTGAAGGTTCTGTAGTAGGGGCCACAGGGAGCCAGTGAAGGTTCTGCAGTAGAGCCCACAGGGAGCCAGTGAAGGTTCTGTAGTAGAGGCCACAGGAAACCAGTGCAGGTTCTGTAGTAGAGGCCACAGGGAGCCAGTGAGGGTTCTGTAGTAGAGGCCACAGGGAGCCAGTGAGGGTTCTGTAGTAGAGGCCACAGGGAGCCAGTGAAGGTTCTGCAGTAGAGGCCACAGGGAGCCAGTGAAGG
>JBBPDE010210926.1:0-14656 GCA_037974605.1 Nannopetersius ansorgii
TAGATGATGGTGATATAAAGTGTAAGAAAGTTATGTGGGGTAGGCTAATCTGAAAAGATGAGTTTTGAGTAAAGATCGAAACATGGGCAGGGATGTTATGTTATACTATTAATTACTATTAATCATATTTGACTGTAATGTCTACATATGTCTGCTAGATATGTTTTGTTGTTAATTACTTTCTGTTGTTTCTGTTTGGTTTCAGATTCTTTGATTGTAGAGTGACATTTACAATGGGAAAGGTGATATAGAAACAAAAGTGAGAATGATGATGATGATGATGCTGATGATGCACATTCCATACATCAAGCATCTATATCACACTACTGACCATACATAGACACTGTTCAATGAGTTAGTGACCTGTTTGGTGGTTGAGGTGTGAGGGTCGTGTTTTGCCCAGCTGAGCTGGAGCTCTGTGTTGGGGTCGCAGGAGTGGTGCGGGAGGTTGACCATTAACGTGCAGGTGGGGGTCAGAAGTGCTATCAAGAGGCCGGAAACGCTGGCTGGCGTTCTTTCCTTGGCCGAGCTGGAGGATAAAGAGTTTCTAGATTAGTCAAGTGATCTCAGTTACAAACCAAAATTCTAAAGGCACCATTAAGCTTATTTATAATCACTTCATGGTTCTGTGAAGAAGTATTCAAACACAGCAATTTAAATATCCATTTTAAGCCTTTTTCATTGTGCTTAAAAACGGCCTTCCGATTGGGGCTAAATAAAAATGCAAAAAAATAATAGCTAATAACACCATTTGATGGTTAAAAGGTTTAATCAGAAGTTTAATAACTCACAGCTTGGCCAGTGACCTCGAAGGACCGAGACCTTCTCTTGCGCCTGCGAGCCTCAAAGTCCTGCTCCCGTGGTGCAGTGTTCTTGGGAACAGCCTGGCGGTTGCGGGGGCGAGTCCAGGTGCTGTTGGGGGCGGGACCTTCACCGGTGCTGCTGGACAGGTTGTCGTCAGAAGTGGCGTGACGAAGCTCAGGGCTGGGCTGTCGGCCTCGGCGGAGCATCGGGCCTTTAGGGCCCTCACTTAAAGACAGACTGCTCTTGTGCTTTATAGGGTCCAGAGGAGAGGGAGGAGGAGGAAGGCGTAGGGCGTCTATCTCCAGCACTTTTGAGCGACGACGGGCCGCTTTCACCGCAATGCTGTGCACACCTCTCAGGATCTGCTGCTTCTCTGAAGAGAGAGGACACATAGCATGAAAAATCATGCTGCAGGAGATTCATCAGGCACTCCGGACACAAACTTACCCTTGAAAACCAATATTCGGCCCCAGACTAGGCTATGTCCAGAAAAACAGTCCATTTGGCAAATACATCATATTCTTTTTGTCAAACTCCAACTGAAAGGTTTCTCCAACTGAAAGGTTTATTCAAGCTCAAAATTGTGTTGCACAGCCTATGCAGACTGACATTTATAAATTACAGCGGTACTTTCACCTACAAGTGTCTCAACTTACGAGTTTTTCAAGATACGAGCCGTCTATCGACCTATTTTTTGTTTTGAGTTGAGAGCTAACATTTGAGTTACCAGCTTTTGTGCTTGCAGTTATTTTTGCAACAGTTCAAGAAGAAGCAGATGATGTGCATTGAATTAAAGAAATAAATGAGAAAATCATGACCAAGGTGTGAGTGGAGTCGACTTGGCCAATCAGAATATTTTCTTAACAGTGAACATCTATCCATGAAAACATGGAGGAGCTGCTGACGGTGTGTTTGACGGAGAAGGAGATCCACAACGGAGGTGAAGACTCTGGAGAAGACTCCTAATTTGCTGCAGCAGACCCATGCACTTCGGCGAACAAGGCATCGGGAGAGCTGTTTAAAGCTAATCTGGGTTTGAGAATTTGTTGTAATGCTGTACATTATACTTAATAAAACCAGTTTATTGCAGTACATTCTATTGAATTGTGTTTTTATACAATATTCATTATATAAGCACATTTTCCTTATTTAAAAACAAAAAAAATGAGATTTCAATAGGGAATAGGGATTTGACATATGAGTAATTTGAGTTACAAGCACCGTCATGGAACAAAGTAAACTCGTAAGTCAAGGTACCACTGTATCTATGTCCTCAAGGTCTCTACATAACATTATGTCTTCTGACCGGTCAAAAATCTCAAGGTAATACCTGACATCTATGTTTTATTAGTAGTTAATAAAGTAGTAATACTTTATTCATGTGTGGTAACCAGCCAGGTGGTCAGAATTATGACATGCCAATGAAATGTAGCTTCACCTTTGGGCGTGAGAGGAGCATCGGTTCCGTTCTCGCTGCTCTCAGGTGAGGAGTCCAGGTGACTGCTCACACTGTGGCTCAGGAGACTGTAGCTCAGAGCCCCCTCTAGAGCACTTGGCAGCAACTACAGAGAGAGAGCAACACAATCATACACATCACTTACAGCCACTTACAGAGCTGTGAATCTTCATTTTTATGATTAATGTGTCAATAGATATGATCCAAAATAATTGTATACACTAATTTACAGCTTTTGAAGAGAAAGGGTTTTGAGAGTGTGGCTATATATTTAGCTCAGAGGCTTATAAATCCCCTACAGTACTGCAAACTGTATTGCCTGCACTAAGAACATTCTGCTCAGGTTTTATGACCATCTGTGAACTGCGCACTGCTTGCTTTTATTAAAATATGAATATGCCACGCTGCTCACCTCTCGGTTGCCATGTCCATTGATGTGAATGGGCGGAGGAGTCATGACCACAGAGTTCTTTATCTGCTTTGCATGTGGGCTGCTCTTAAACACACGGTTACTGTCGCTGTGGGAGGAAGAGAGAAAAGATGTTTTGCTATAAAGAATGCAGCAAAGTTTTGATGGCCAAGAAACCCTGACATTAGGATAAAAAGGCTTTGAGACTGACTTCACTACCAGAGAACAAAGTGAGCAATGGGGATGTAAACATACAGTGAACTCATGATTTGGTTCTATCATTTCAGTGCTCATGATATTTGACTGAAAACCATTCTCCCAATGTTTCGAATTAAGGTTTTTATGATGAATGACATGAATCTGCAGGACTGGGTTGTTGAATGGCACTGGTATAATGCTATAAATAATGCAGACACATTAAAAAAATCATAATTAACAGAGAGCTTTTTCTCCATGATGCACACTCTCACATTTGTACATTGCATTTTCACGATATTTAAATGCATTGTTACACCCCCAATAAGCACTTTTTTATTTTTAATTCTCTTAAGTATAGATTACCCGTCAGACTCCGGGAGAATGGGGGGCAAAGTGTGTCTCCGCACTTTAGCCTTTCCATGTCTGATTTCAGAGCCCAGTGTCCGAACACTCTCCTGATCTGAGTCCAGATCCTGCAAGGGGTCACGTCCTCTGCTGGGAAGGGCAATCTTGGGAAGGGAGCCCTCCTGGAAACAAAAGTAAAAAACAATGAGGTTATTCATGCAAGCACACTTTTATCAGTGCATTCAACACCTGACACTTTTCTGGATCATGTCAAGAATGCAGAACTGTCCGGAATGTGCGCCTGGAAGAGTTACATTAATCCACACCTTCAGAGTGTGGATGGTGACCTTATCTAGAGCCACGACTCGGTCCAGGTTCCGCTCGTCCAGCTCTCTAATGTACATCTCATAAAGCTCCTGCAGATTCTGGGGCACCAGTAGACTGTGATCTGTGGAAAAAGAAGCACAGCATGAGATTGTGCACTAATTCAGCTCTACATTATTTCTTGCACCACAGCATCACAATGCAACTTCTAGAAAACAAATACAAAACTGCCTCTTATAGTACTATGCAAAAGTCTTAAGAAACCAATCATATCTTTATATTTTGCTTTGAATTGCCTTAGTGGTGCAAAACTCCAACAGGCTTCAGAGTGCCTAGATAAAGAGTTCCAACCACTCAGCATTCAGCAACACCAGTATACTGATCACCGCCTGATCATCTGGAATCATCTGCTCCTGGGTCTTCACTGGATCAGTACTTCAGTTAGATGCTCTTTGTTCTGCTTGAATTATTCATACGTAGGTAAAACTGGTCAGGTTTAGGGACTGGATCGGAAATCAGAGTTTTTGAAAGTCCTTCAGGAAGCCTGAGGAACTGTGTCTCAAGACATTAAAAATACAAGAAAGTACGTCTCTTTGGAAACAAAATATAAAGAAACGGTGGGTAGCTAGTACTGTATAGGTGAGCAAATAATATTTGTAACACACTGAGAAAAGGCTGCTTTTTGTTCAAACCCTTTTTTTTTGTAATAAGAAATTTAGGACAACTTTTTGGCACTAATTGCTAGACCTTCCCTGCAGACCCACCATCAATAAACTGTCGCTGCTGCTGGATGATCTCATGACAGAGCTGCCTGTGCTGCTCAAAGCGCTGCACGACCACGTTCTTCTGCCGGATGACGTTGTCCTTGAGCAGGGCATGGGACTGCATCTCTGCGTTCTCTACCTCCAGCTCATGGACCTTACACAGCAGCCCCAGCACCTCTCGCTGCTCCTCAGAGCTCACGCGGCGCGGCAGCAGCTCCTCTATCCTGCGAGCCCTCTCACGCAGCTCCGCCAGCCGCCGCTCCAGACCAGCCTGAGGGGGAGAAACAGGCATCTCAAACACAGCTAATGATCTGTGCCATTCAATTTTCTTCACTAACTCAATATTTATTTGAGTCACATACAGTCCATCCACTCTGTAGTAGATATACAAAGTAGGAGCAAATAAATCCAGCATCTCCTCTTTTTCTGTAGTGTATTTTTTATTTTATTTGTATTTATTAGTATTAGTAGTTTTAGTATTAGTGGTATAACATAAAAGAGTTTGACTATTTTATATTATAATACACAGTACTATACTTTATATTATGTTCTTATCTTTATGTCTCTGTGTGACTGTGCAGTCATAACATAAGCAGTTTCCAGGAAGTTTTCTGATTCTGACTTTTATTTTCTTAAGAAATATGACAAGCAAACAATATGACAAGCAATTTATAACCCTTAATAAACCCAATGCTATTGGTTCACATCAAAAGGAGTCAAAACACAACATCACAGTAAAATACTTAAATAGCTGAACAGCAAATAACTTCTAACAGTGTGAATTAAAACAGCACAGAATTTTTTTAATGCATCAGATTTTGTTACGTGTTGGACAAAACAATCACTATGAATTTCTTTTTTTGTCCTGTTACTCCCCCTAGTGGTCAAAGGTGAGAATTACCCGCTGTTTGCTGATTTTTTTCTGTTCAGCCATCAGTGTGACCAGGGTCTCTCTGGCCAGGGCCACCTCCTGCGTCTCTGTGCTGTCAGGAGGAGATTCTGGAGTGTCCGAGTCTTTCTCACTCTCATCCTTATTGAAGCTCTCCTTCCGCCTCTCTCCCTGCCACTTCCTGTGGTGCCTGCTCCGCTCCTGCTCCCAGCTTTAGAGGAACCAAAAAACACACCTCAGATCAGAAACACAGCTTCATTTGTGTTCAACAGAGAATACGATGGCAAAGCTAAAGAATTATTTAGTACATGTTTAATATACAAACATGACTTTAAAGTACAGACCTCTTACAGATGAGAGAGAAAAAGTATAACGCTGATCACTAGTCAGCCCAATCAATTTGCTTAGGTGACCAAAAGAACAAAAAACATGTGAACCTAAAAGGTCTGATGTAGTAGGACATGCACAATAAACTGATCTGATTACACCTTTCCTTATGGTTCTAAGGACCATCTAAAACACAGGTGTCAAACTCCAGTCCTGGAGGGCTGTAGTCCAGCACGTTTTGGTGATTTCCCTGCTCAGAAACACCTGCTTCAGTTTGCCAGTTAATTAGCAGGTTTAGTGAATGTGTTTGAGTAAGAGAACCCTCAAACTGTGCAGGGCCCTCCAGGACCGGAGTTTGACACCCCTGATCTAAAACATCTAGTTTTTCTTTTAAGCTGTATTAATTTTTTTTTTCAGTATATTTTTCTATAAACTTTTGTGTATTTTGGGCTTTTCATGATCATGAAACTGAAGCTAATAAATAATTGCAAAATAATTATTATAACAGTACAAATAAATTAGTCAGGACTCTGAATTAACATTTCCATAATCTTAAAGTTAAGACATTTCTGATAAGACAAATAGTGGAGCCAGTGGGTAATCAACATGTACATTTAATAGAGGCGTATTTATTTGTTTACTTATTTATTTATTAAAAGCTGTTTACATTTTCATTATTTATCAGACGCTTTTATCCAAAGCGACTTTCATTCCGTAACTACAGGGCACAGTCTCCCTGGAGCAACTTGGGGTTAAGGGTCTTGCTCAGGGACCCAGTGGTGGTATGCTGGAGGTAGGATTTGAACCTGCGACCTCTTGGTCCGGAGGCAAGTATCCTGCCCACTGAGCTACCACCACCCCTGGTGTTTAGAGGCTTCTAAATGTGTCTGAGTGTCTAAGTCAGAAGACTGCGAATTCATCACTGCTTTTTTAATTCTATCCCTACTAAATATTAATTTTTAACTGCTCTTTTTTCCTATTTGTTTCATGTTGCATCTAAGTACAAGCCTAAAGTGGGCAGACCCAGGTGTGTATCAAGCTTTCCAAAAGTGGGGGTGTTCAGCATCGTTTTAATCTGACAAAAGTGGGGGGGTGGAATCGAGTTTCAGCAAAAGTGGGGGTGTTGAAACCTCCACATCCCCCCGTGTGCTACGACCCTGGGCAGACAGACAGCTTGTTGCTGATATAAGAAACAGCTCAAATAAACATTTTATTACAGGAAAACAGTCTGTAAGTTCCTGTTTTTGATTTTGTCGGACCCCTGACACACGTTTTCTTGTGTTATTCCTGTTTATTTACAGCCATTTGTTTTAATCCAAAGGATAGCGAAGCGAAGGGTGATGCTCACTCTGCGATGATGAGCAGGTGTTTAGAGGTGTCTATCTGAATCTCCATGTTGGTGCTGTCCAGCTCCATCAGACGTTTTCGGATCTCCATCTGCTGCCTGAAGGCCTCGATCAGCTGCTCCCTTAGCTGGTCCATCTCCGCTCGGCTCTGCTGTGTGGAGTGAGCCTGCACCTCCGCTACACCACCAGAGGGGGGAGATAATGAGCCAGTGTCTGTATGGAAGGGCATTCAACAGCCAAACGTGTCAGACCCCTGTGGTATCCCGCCCATTACAACCACAGCTCCAGCCCTCCAGCTAAAACAGGGACAAAAACTGTACACGTGTGACGAAGCACTAATGCAGGACAGGGCATATTCACTAAAACCTCATTATAATCACTAATTCTGCGTGTTCGTTCTGAGGCAATTTCAATCTAGGCAATACAGTAAGGAGGAGTGAGTTACCCTGCACATGCCGTATGTCTGCTTTGTCAGGGTTGCTCTGTCGGCCGGCCTGCTCAGCTATTTTCTTCTTCAGCCTCTGGATCTCACTGCGCAGGTCAGAGATGATGCTGGTGTACTGAGCAATGTGGTAGGAAACATTCAGAAGATTCCTTTTCACCTGGGACAGAGAGAGGGAGAGAGAGAGAGGGAGAGGGAGGGAGAGAGAGAGGGAGAGGGAGAGAGAGAGGCAGAGAGACAGGGGGGAGGGAGAGAGAGGGAGAGAGAATGGTATTAAAACACTAATAGCTTTTCATGCAAATGAGGCTTATTGTAGTAAAACTGTGTCACCAAGAAAATTATGGAAGAGCTGGGCCGTTCCATAGTTTGTGTCACACGTATAGTTCTGATAAGAGTTTATAATAGTGGGTCATCAGTTAAACATCAGTATATTTGCTGTGTGTGTTTGTGTGTGTCCTCCTCACCCGTGTGCGAATGCTTTTGGCACGGTCGGCGTACGTAAGAGTGTTCCGAGACTCTTCAAAGGCCACCGAGGCGGGGCTGATGTGGGCTATCATTACTGTCCGACTGTTCCCACCCAAAGAGTCCTGTCAGAGAAAAAATAGGTCTATTGTTAAAGAATCGCTGACATACATCCAGAGAAATATTCAATACATTTGAACATATATTAAGTATTATACATAATAGTATTATAAAATTGTGAGTAATTTCCCCATTACTGAGATTTGAGATATGTCTTATTACATATAGGTTTTGGACACTGAGTATACATTTGTAATTCCTTCTTGACTCTGCTTATTTTCTTAGGCAAATAATGGAGGCGTGTATATATATATATATATATATATATATATATATATATATACATATGTGTGAGTGAGTGTGTGTGTGTGTGTGTGTGCATATATATATACACATACATACATATATACACCAAGAGTCTGTGAACTCCTACAATCATCTTTCTATTACATATTAATTATTTTGTTTTGATGTCTTGATGTAAAATATTATTAATACAAGATATCTCTTAATTTTAAGAAAAAAATAAGAGGAATTCCTTTCTACGCTAGTGTTATATGATACACACTGGACACATGTATGGCATGCACAAAAATACACAATACTGTATATGCATGTGTGTGTGTGTGTGTGTGTGTGTGTGTGTGTGTGAGTGTGTGTGTGTATGTCAGGGAGAAACACAGAAACAGGCTGAGAAAGGCAGGTTTGACAAGGTGTTAAATAAGAATGTCTTCACCTTCAGCAGGCGCGTGAGCTTGCTGTCTCTGTAGTTCACATATTTGTTGCCGGTCTTTTCACTTAGAGCATTGATGCAGTTTCCCAGAGCCAGCAGAGAGCGGTTAATGTGAGCTCCTTCCTTCAGTCTCTGTCCCCTGTTCTGGGTCTGAAAGAGGGACAAGAAAGTGGGGCTGTTTTTAATGGCTCACTCTTTTATGCCTGACAAACACTGCAGTTCTGGATGTTTATTGCTGTAATATAAGATTCAATTACAGTGTGTGTGCAGTTATAAACACACTCAATTTATTACAAATATTACATATATAGTATATTTAAAAATTACTGTGTCTGTCTATGTGTGTGTTCAGTGTCAGGAAACGTACATTGACTTTGTTAAATTTCTTTTTTTATACTTTGCTTTTTCTACTTTTACACAGTAGAAGTCCGGCTATATATAAGCTTTGTTTCATCGCAATCCTACGGTCATTGAATTCTTAACCAGCAGAGGGCGCTCTACACTCTTGCAAAATGTTGAACTTGCACTACAGGCTCACTTATTCAAACATGTAGCGGGGCAACCCATGACCAACAACATATAAAGATCCATTCTATCCTTTATAATACGTGCCAGGCGGTTGGGGGGGACCCTTTACATCCACTCCCACACAGAGACAGGCTGGTTAACATTTCACCTGTTTCCATGGCAGATTTGTGTTTTCTCTGCTAAAACATGATGCCATGCGTGTTTTTTTCGTACACATCGAGAAGGCAAATTGAGTATGCATTTCTGACTGGGGGCTAGATCACAGCCCCCTGCTGAGAGGCTTCTAATGCAGGCAAAATTAGTACATATTTGTCTACACCCAGTACCAAATTCTTAATTTTAGAGAACAGTTCATGAAATGAAACTTATTTTGCCACTAGAACATGTTTACTGCCCAGAGACCAACTTAAAAGCATGTTTTCTTTTTCATTTGTTAAAATGGTTAAACATTATTTATGCAAAATTCAATGAGATGAATGATTATTTTGTTTTGATGTCTTGATGTAAAATATTATTAATAAGAGATATCTCTTAATTTTAAGAAAAAAATAATTTTATTAAATTTTATTAAAAGGCGATTAATCTGACCTTGATTCGGTTCAGTTTTACTCGTTAGGAAAGGATGCATCAAATAATTCACTACATTATGGAGTCAGGTGATCATTCGTTAGCTAGATCAACAGGTCAAAATCATCAGAGATAAGTTTATGGAGCTTCTGTGGGTTTTGTAGTGTTTTTCATGCTGATTTCAATTCTGTGTTTAGTTTTCCTGCATGTTCAGTTTTTGTGATGAAACTAGTTCTATACTGCATGATAGTTGGTATAATGATCATATAAAAATCATATGCTGAGTGTTTTTGAAGAAACAGTGGTGTCTGACTGACACTGGTCATTATATCTATACCACAGTGTGGCCTGTCTGACTCCACACTGAAAATACTGAAGCAGTTCTTGATTGGGGCTGCAGTTTAATAAAAACCACGTGCAAGTCTGTTGCAAATCTAATATTACTCAAAATTCTATTCGCAATTCACAATTCAGTTGATGTGACTAAAAAAAACTGAAATCAGCATGAAAAATTGGATTTGTTGTGGTTCCTGATGATTAAAAATTTTTTTTTGTTAACCTGTGTTATATAATCATATAATAACTTTCCAAAATCGATGCAGGCAAGTTCACTGATGATGTATAATGAGGCATAATACAATTTATTTATTGGCTCATAATAACAAAGTAAAATTGTACATCTGAATTGCTCAGTGAAGATAACAATGTCTTGCCTCACAAGGGCTGACACTGTATCGCACAACACACACTCAAATCAAATACACACTAATGGGGTGAATTGTACCTGTGCGGCGCGCTCGGACCCGGCGAGGTCGATCATGAAGAGGCGGGCAAAGCGCACCTCCTGCAGGACGTCTTTGCAGCGGCTCTGCTGCTTCACTGCCACCTGCAGCACGGCGTGAGAACGTGAAGACGTCTGATTGGCTGCTGTGGGCTCCTGAGTCCGCTGCTTATTCCCCTTCATCAACAACTCCATGATCTGCAGATCAGAAACCAAAGCCATCTTTTAATGACTAACATTGCCATCGATTAATGATTTGTAACTAATAGCACTCAAAAAGTAATGAGAGTGTTTTATTTAAACACAATCAGAATCAAATAACTTTCTTGATCCCGGAGGTAATTGCTTATTGCATGACTTCACAGACACATAGACCCAGAGAGAAGAACAATATAAACTATTAACTCCAAATTAATCCAATAAAGTCTCAATATGAAATACAGTAAGCTATATATATAAATACTGGGTGTGAATACTATAGATAATTAACTTACAGGAAAGTAGATTACTGGTAACACAAATGGTGTTACTGTATGTATATAAGTAATACTGATATAAAAGTAGTGATATTCATATGGTAAGACTGATGCATATAATTAAATGATTTAGCATCCAATAAGAAAACTGCACATGATATTACAAACAATTGCACATAACAATCAGATAGTGTTCAAAAGTATACGCATATGTTTGTCTTGTATAATTTATTGTGCATGAAGAACATAACTTACCTCTCGGGCGTTGATGGTGGACACCTCTGTGATTCCCGCTACTTGGATCTCCCCCTTCGAGTCTTCCCTCAGGTCCAAAAACCCCGAAGCCGGATTCAGCAGGTCTCGGATCATCTCATTATAAATCTGTAATGTAAAGACAGACTGTATTATATTCTCCAATCAGCATTCAATAACAAACCAGACACCTCAGAACGCCACATACTTCCTTGATAAAACAAGCACTTGAATCCATACATGGCACGGCAACCACATGCATGTAAAATCCTTCTCCACTGTACAAATACACGTCTTTCAGTGTCTCCAGGACGTGGAGCTGAACGAAACTAACCAACATTCTGAAGACTTTAACAAAGCCGCATTGAAAGCAGGTATAGAACAGAACCACATCCGGAGCAGCTGCGGTTCCTTCAAAAGCTGCAATATTAGCAAGGCCAAAAGGAACATTTTCCCAATGTCAGCACGGTCGCTTTGAAGTCTCCTGAAGAGGTGATAATTTCAGAGTGAGGATGACGGCGTATGAAAAGACTCCATTGACACAGAAGGGAGAGGGCAGCTATACACACAAACAGACTGAAAAAGAGAAGGAAAGAGGGGAAAGAGGAGAGAGAGAGAGAGAGAGAGAGAAACAGAGCTTCACCCCATTCATTCACATTTTCATTTTAATCCCTAATCACTATTTAGCAAAAAAGTGGCCTCTTGAGGAAATACGGCCCAAATATGTATCAGTAAAGCTTACTGTACTTAGTGAGTCATTTTTAACTTCTACTGAATAGATGGAGCTGCTTCGTCACAGGTTTGCACAACAAAGCACAAAAAACATGTTTTCCATAAGGAAACTAGTGTGTGTGTGTGTGTGTGTGTGTGTGTGGTTGATGACAGGGAAAGGCAGCAGATGGGTCCTTTTCAAAACACGGTCATAAACCAAACTTCAACCTCTTTGTGTGTTTGAGCAGAGACAAATACACTCCGCCTCAGAGACACCAGGCCAGAGATCAATCAGCGAGGGCCTGTGACGGTCCTGTGTGTGAGCAGCTCTCCATGATGCCTTTTGATTTATCACCAGTGCTTTCTAAATATGCAGCCTGCCTGGTGTTCCGTGTAGGGAGTGTTTTGAATGTGAAGTGAAGTGAAAGTGAGCATTCTGTCCTACGTGAAAACACCACAGCACAGTGTGAACAGCATGGAATTCTTCCTCTTCATCTAACCCATTTAACCTATTCACCACATGCAGCAGCGGGCAGCCAGGAACACAGTACCCGGGCAGCAGTGTGTGAGGATGGTACCTTGCTTAAGGGTACCCCAATAGTGCCACTAGCAGTCTTGGGAATCGAACCCACAGCTTTCTGACCGCAGGGTCAATGCCCTAACCACTACTGTCTTTAGACACTTTACAGCCTGTTACAGTAAAACAGAAATATTCCCATTTCTTTCACTTAATCTACTAAATTTGTCAAAGATGAGACAGTTTGACAGGAGTGAAATAGTATTTTTGCACCAACAGGGTGATTCAAAGCAAAATATTAAAAAATGAGTAGTGGGTGAAGGCTTGTATATTCATAACATTTGACTCAGGATTAGTTTTTCAGCCCTTTCCAAAAGCATGTGTTGTGTCCCACCTATGTGAAGTATGATATTACCTTGCCGTTACCATGTCACAACCTTTTACATGGTTACCTTGTGTGTGCTTGTGCTCTTGAACGTGAGACAACTGATGCTCCATCACCATTCTTGGAACCATTCTTGGTCTAATAAAGACCCATCGATCAAAACCCTTTTCTCTCTTCCTCTGTTCCACCAGGCTCTTGTTCCTCAAATCAAGCCCTCAGTCATTCTCCTTTCAGAGCTTTCTGCTCCCTTTCTTTCGCATTAAACACAGTGACAGCTCAGTGTTTATCTGGGGCGAGAGACTCATCCATCTCAGAGGAGAGAAAGATCTTTCTGAAAGTACTGAGTGGGGTTTTTTTTTTTCAAACAAGTGTAAAGTACTCGTTCACAGGACACAATGACACCGCACAAGAGAAACACTGCTGGTGCCTGTTAAAGGATGACAGGGAGAAGTGTGGCGTGAGATGGACGGCATGGTGAAACGGGAAGGGAACGTTGCCTGCAGTACATTTTCTTACGTTCCAGTTACTCCGAAGACATCCTGACCTACTGACGGTTTGATAGTGTTTTGTTTGGAAATGCCATACACACTCTCCGGCGCATTTCAATGTGATTAAGTTTTAGATTAAGGTTAAGCTGCTGACACTATAAGGTATAGACTATTAATGTCTCCCCCCTGGTGGTGTTTAAGGTAAACAGCAGACTGTCACAGCAGGACAATGACACTGAACGTTTATCAGCCCTTCTCATTATCAAAGCACACTGAGCTAATTATACTGCCAAACAGGTAACATGAGCATCTCAGAGTGCCTCGTGTGTATTAATAGCTCATAGGCTATAGGGTTATAGCCCATATACTGTACTGTATGGGGGTCATTTTTATTGTCTTTGTGTTTCTCTATCTGTTCAGTTGTAACATAAGCAATTGCCTCCACGCCCTTTAAAGCTATGGCTGGACAATCAGGCAAAATATAGCATGAGGTTTGCAAATATTACAGTGCACATGTATACAACTTTCAATATTTTCAAAGGAAATTATTAACACTACACTCCCAGGAGTGTAGGGTCCTCGACTGGAGTGATTGTTGGATAAAAATGTAAATGTGTGTATGGTTATCTGGGTTTATGGGTAGAATAAACAAAAATAATGCTATCTTCACAACACCTGTAAAAAAATAGGGATTTAGCTAAAGTTTTATAAAGATTGACATTCACAGGCAGGGTGGACGCGAGTGTAAACGTGATGGTCGTCTTACCTCCAGGTAAGACATGGACACGCTGTACTGCATGTCATCACTCGTCTCTTCAATAGCCTTGAACAGGTCATTGAGAGTTCGGACATAGATGCCAGGCTCCTTATCCGTCCCCAGCATAGTGTAAGTCTTCCCACAACCTAAGTAGATACACACACACACACAAACACACACATTAATCGGATAATGCAATACTTCGTCGTGCTGGATTATCTTATCATAGAATTATATTACATGGACACCTTGTGACTCCTCCAAACACATTCAGTTGTAACACAGTGCGGCCTGACATAGAAAACACCAGTTACATCTGTTACACCTGTTTGTGTAAATAACACAGTGAGCTCAAGGCTTCTTTGCATTCTAAGAACAGTAATAGGCTTGCACTGTTTGTCCTGTTATGGGAGCTTTCAGGAATCCTGAGCTTTTTATAGAAGGATCACAGACACGAAAAAGTGCCAGGAGGGTCTTAGCGAGAAGGGCTGACTAAAATAGAGAACTAACAGGAAATTTTTACGTCCAGCCTAGACAGGGGATGCAGCTGCTTTAGAGGTGTGTGTATATGTGTGTGTGTGTGTGTGTGTGTGTGTGTGTGTGTGTGTGTGTGTGTGTGTGTGTGTGTGTGTGTG
>JBBPDE010210962.1:0-14653 GCA_037974605.1 Nannopetersius ansorgii
TCATATAATAATCATATGCTGAGTGTTTGTGAAGAAACAGTGGTGTCTGACTGACACTGATCATTATGTCTGTGCCACAGTGTGGCCTGTCTGACTCCACACTGAAAATACTGAAGCAGTTACTTGATTGGTGCCTGTGGTTTAATAAAAACTGCATGCAAGTCTATTGCAAATCTAATATTACTCATAATTCAAAAAATCAGCATGAAAATCTGGTTTAGAAAATTGTGTTGTGGTTTCTGCTGAATAAATTTTTTTGGTTGACCTGTGTAATCATAATGCAGGTTCAGCATAACTATAATTGACTATAAGTGCTAATAAGTTTCTAATTAAGACATAACTTAATGCATCAGTATTATATTATATAAACATGAGTGCAGAAGGGTATGCCTGGAATGAATAGTTTTTCCAAACTTCTGCTGCGTGGCTGCTGTGGTTTCTGACACTATATGACACACTGTTATCCATAAACATGGAACTTAAGTATGTTAACATGGTTAAACACATTAGAGGCCATATAAGCAAATCTGTTGATCTGTGATGATTCAGGCATGCTGAGAGCACCATGCTAATTGGTGGGGTATAAGCTTCCATTAGTAGCTACATTAGTTCTAAAACTAAAATAGCGATACTTCAGTCACTAAACATTTCTACATTTGGGTGGAAGGTACTGGAGAAGCTGTGGCTTTAAAACAGTAATAGAGAAAGTACACCTGACGTTCAGTGGTATCTGACTGTGGTGTTTGTCTTTTTAGGACATCGTGGACACTCACCCAGGGCTGACGTTTTTAAAGGACGCTCCAGAATTCCATTCCCGCTACATCACCACCGTACGTGTCTTTATTAAGGCTATGATGGCACTGTGGCAACATCTCTCAGGATTATAGCAGCAGCCATTTTACAGCCTCTGCACAGTTAATGGTCATCCATTCTGTGCACTGACCCATCCTCACTATATATATATATATTTTTTTTTGTGAAAAAAAAATACTTTTAGATGTCATGAGATCACCATTTCACCCTCAAACTGCAGGTTTATTATTAATCTTACAATGTATTATTCTGTAGCTGGTATGAATGTTTCAGCAACCATTATGAATTATTTAGTTATAGAGTAGTCAGTACCTGCTATATATTATTCATATATTCCTGCTATATAATCTACAAATGTGAATCTATACATACGATTTGTAAAATGCTTGTGATGATCCAAATTTGGTTACTTGAATTCAGATCCCCAGGCTCTGCCCACAGATGTGGTCCTCCATGACTGATGTTGTGAGGTTAGTCTTTCCAGAATGCTGGTAAAAATCCCATTTAACTCAATGAGAAACTGTGTTCAAATCTCATTACCTATATTATTAATTTATTTGTTATTCAGTACCATCATGTTCTTTCATACTGTTTGTTGTTTCCTTCCTGAGTAGTTGAGACTGAGTGGGATTTGTACCTGCATACTGTATAGATTAACCTCACAATAGTGCCTACGGTAGAACATGTTAGAGGGTGGAGCCTGGAAGAGAGAGCTAGACAGTCTCCTGTACAGTAGGACATTCCACGTCCATCTGTCTGTGGACAGCTGAAGCGTGTGTGTGTGTGTGTGTGTGTGTGTGTGTGTGTGTGTGTGTTGGGGTGTTATGGGGGTTTGCAGCGTTAGTGAATCCTGACATCACGGAAAGACTGAAACAGCAGGTCAACGCCCCTCAGCTCCACATGCACGCCCTTATTTAGTCACTTCCTTTTCCTCCAGCTGTCCGGTTGCTCCCCGGAGCTCAAACCTACCAGGAAATGTTCCACAGTCCTGAAACCGGAGCACCCTGCTATTGTCACTGGAAAGCTAATTCAGCCACACACACACACATACAGCTCTACTCTGACTGGAGATGTACATAGCTTTACAGAGACACCTTCATCGTCCTGCTGAGATCTTGTCCTTTAATCCCACTTATAGAGAGACAGTGTACACATCTGTGTAACCCTTTGATAAATTAAATTATACAATGTAAGGTAATATGACATATTATTAGTGAACTTATATAATAAATATGTTTTTGTCACGTTAATGCATTATTGACTTAATGCATTATGTGTGTATATATATATATATAAAAAATGCAAGTGTTTAAGGTATACATATATATAAAATTAACAAAATGCAACTTTAATGAAAACGAATGCATTTAATGCTTGTGTTGTGTATGTTGATATCCAACTGTAGCACTCTCATTTAAATATGGCATTTCAAGAGCAACATCTGTGGATACAATTTTTTTCCAGTTGCCACCAATGTAGTGAATTTATCACTGTCAAGTACTTTTACAGCTACAACAAAACACACTGCTTTTTAAACCTTGTAAAAAGGATTAGATCATTGCCTCAAAATTATACAATTAAGTATTTGACAGATCGGATAGGATAGCGGTACTTAGGCGACTGATGTTGCTCCGTTTACACTGAAGGATTGAGTGTAAGCAGAGGAAAGGTCTTTTCTCCTGGATTTGTCTCAGAATGTTCGCCCACAATTGAAACACCTTCTGTCTCCTCTCCTTCAGGTGATCCAGCGGATATTCTACACAGTCAACCGCTCCTGGACAGGCAGGATCACCATGACTGAGCTCAGGAGAAGCAACTTTCTGCAGGTACACCATGCATTAACCACAGTATCAACCATGAACTATTTATCACCTACTGTGGAGTATTCAGTATCTGTAGGGAATTATTTGCTAGCTGCTTTGAATGATTCAGTATCTACTGTGGCTTATTCGGTACCTCTTATTAACTATTCAGGAACTACCATGAATTATTCAGTTACTTTTATGAATTTCTACTATGTTTTATTCAGTATTTATGAATCGATCATTCCCCCCATCGTCTGTGATTTACCTCGGGGCACGGACGAGACTGGATAACAAGGATCCATTCTGAGTTTTTATTAACGAAAACAAAACAGAAAAACAAACCTGGCTCAGTGGCTGCTACAGCTTACAAACTAGGGAAGTGAGGCGATGGACTGACAGTGAGGAACATACGAAACAGAACCTAAATACCCACAAAAATCAGGGAACAAACGCAAAACAGGTGGGACCAGGAAACAGGCAGAAAAAACAGAACTGGATATCAAAATAAAAGACACAGAAAACCAACACAAAAGCAGTGGCTTCTAGTGGCCGTTACACTATTGTTATGTATTCAGTATCTATTATGAAATAATCTGTGCCTACTCCTAATTATTCAGTAACTGCTATGAGTGCTGTGGAATATTAATTTCTCTGTATTTAATACGATTATACAGTGTTTACTATGAATTGTTCAGCAACGTCTACTAATTATTCCGCGATTTACATCAATGATTTAGTATTTAATTTTGACTACACCTAATTAAATGACAGATAGTGGGATTGGGAATAATTACAAAGCCAAACTAACACTTCTGTACACTGACCTCTGATCAGGTGGAAGTATTTGGGTAAATCTCTGTTTATATTGACCTTCGTTTCCTGCCAGACTCTTGCCCTGCTGGAAGAGGAGGATGACATCAATCAGATCACAGACTACTTCTCCTATGAGCACTTTTACGTTATCTACTGTAAGTTCTGGGAGCTAGACACCGACCATGACCTCTTCATTGACCCCAAGGATCTGGCTAGGTACAACGACCACGGTGAGTGCTGTAATGGGCAAGTGTGCTCACAAGAAAAGGCTCAGAATCAGGTTTTTCTGAGCAAATTTCTGATGAGGCATGTTTTTCCCTCCCTGCAGCCTCGTCCAGCAGAATCATCGAGAGGCTCTTCTCCGGAGCTGTGACCCGGTAGGCCTTTAGAAGGGATATGAATTGGTGTGAATCGTTGATACACATACACACTCACACATATATACACACATATATATATGTGTGTGTGTGTGTGTGTGTGTTTATGAATATTTCTGTTTATAGTTCTGAGGTTTATGTTTAAATTCTGTTTATATTATTACATAATGGTTATGATTATGATTCTGTTTATAGTAGTTAAGTGCTGATTATGGTCGGCTGATTGTCAGCGATTAAATGTTTTCAGCATATTCAGTTCTAGATATATCATTGGCCATAGAGCTAGAGTCTAAACAGGTTTGAGTCAGTTCTCGATACATCTTTGACTGTAGACCGTAGTTTCTGTGTATTGACTCATAGTTGTGTACTTTGTTCTTTTCTTGAGTTTCAGGGGAAACTCTGTACAGAGGGAAGGCAGAATGAGCTACGCAGAGTTTGTGTGGTTTCTCATCTCAGAAGAAGACAAGAAGAACCCCACAAGGTAATGTCCCTGTGAGATTCAGTGACCTAACTCACCCTCCCACAGAGAGAGAGAGAGAGAGAGAGAGAGAGAGAGAGAGAGAGAGAGAGAGAGAGAGAGAGAGAGAGAGAGAGAGAGATGGGGAAAGGGAGGACCACCCTACCCGCCCAGAGCACTGGCTAGGAATGGCTGTGACACTTTCAATGGTCAGGCCAACAGTTAGATTGCTGAATCACTCAGTTGTCATTTTCAACTGTAATCCCTGATAATATCAGCAACAAAACAATTCAAGTAAAAATGTACACTTTACGCACAGACTGACTGACATAATAAACTCTATACACTCAAAACACCAAGTCAACAGTGTAGGCAGCAGACAAAACAAGGCTTGACTGAATAAAAAAGCTTATTTTAAATGTTAAATATCTGTTGTGTGTGTATTTGTGCAGTGTGGAATATTGGTTTCGCTGTATGGATATGGATGGTGATGGAGTTCTCTCCATGTACGAGCTGGAGTTTTTTTATGAGGAGCAGTGCGAGCGGATGGAGGGAATGGGAATCGAGCCACTACCTTTCCAGGACCTGCTCTGCCAGATGCTGGACCTCGTCAAACCAGAGTGCCAAGGTCAGACAATCTGTCAATCAGTTTCAATCCAGCCTTCCTCAACCACCCGAGTAGTAGAGCAGCTAAATTATATTGTTTTTATGACAAGTATTCACCTGGAAAGGTAGGTTATTAACAGAGAGTGACTGAGTTACTAATACTGGACAGTCGTGGTAACAGGAGCTGCAAAGCACCGGCTTGAGGTGAATTGTGCAGGCTGAGAGACAGGAAGAGCTGGTTGGTTACTGGGTTGATCCTTCATATAACCTTGAACGGCCCCACATAGTGGGGGGCCCGCTTTTGTGAGGCAACCCGAAGGTGCAGTTTCTTGGCAGACGGCCAGACTTGCTGGCTCAGGCAGAACAATGGCCCCAACCTGTGCTTGCGGTTGGCTGTCATGTTGACTAATTCACTAGCCTTATAGAGACACACAGGGACCCCCATATCCTGTTCCTGCTGAGTGTGTGTTGCAGCAAAACTCAAGAGCGAAACCTACAATGCTACTTCAGCTGAGATTAATGATTATGAGATACAGATGGTGGTAATAATCACTAGGGGGCGTCCTCCCAGCTGGGATAGAAGCAGTGGTCTTGGGTCTCCCTCTAGTGGCTGGAGAGGGGGTGACAGCTGGTTCTGCTCCAAACTGGCCCCTTACAATTTTCCCATAGAATACACTTCAGTTCAGCACGGCAGCAGTGGAGCATTCTGCTCAGTCAGTACTGACTTTAGAGCCAAACTTTAAGCAGCTTTCAGACAGTTCTAGATACATCACTGACTGTAGAGCCCGAGTGTAGACAGGTTTGAGTCAATTTTAGAAATGTCACTGACTGTAGAACCACAGTGTAAGCAGGTTTCATTCCGTTCTAGATCTTAAGACCATCCTTTTGTATTTCTCTGCAGGTAAGATCACGCTGCGAGACCTGAAGCGCTGCAGGATGGCTCACATATTCTTTGACACTTTCTTCAACCTGGAGAAGTACCTGGACCATGAGCAGAGAGATCCATTTGCAGTGCAAAAGGTAAGACACACTCACCTTCCCTAGCCACTGTGTGCTTTTATGATCATTATAATGTTACTTCGTATGTATGGAAAAAAACATAGTGTTATGTATGTGTGTTTGAACTATTTCTGCCTTTATAACATCAGATCTTAGAGGATACCGCTGAAAATCAGGCCATCAGTAATTGTGTGTGTGTTGCAGGATTTGGATGGAGATGGTCCTGAGCCCTCAGACTGGGATAAATATGCAGCAGAAGAGTATGAGATCCTGGTGGCTGAAGAAACAGCCAGTGAGCAGCTACAGGAAGGGTCAGTATTGTCTGGAGATACTGAGCTTTTCAGAAGGTTTTCGACACAAATGACGATGTTCTCAAAACAAATGACCGTATCAAACAGAAAGCTGTATAGATCATTGCCTAACTGAAGAAGCAGCAGCTTAATTTATTTGGAGAATAGAGACAAATTTCACTCATCAGCACTCAAACCTGTGCTGCTGGAGTCGAAAAAGTTTCAATAAGAGGTATTGACAGCACTTTAGAGAAGGGAAACACTTGCTCTTTAGATTAAGGGGGGCACTCTGATGAAGATAGATCCTGAAGCCCTAAAATATTAGTAACAGTTTTAGAAACACATATTGAAGTGTTTTCTTTGAGGCCCAACAAGTCCAAAAGCTCCAAGACCATTAAAATCTGCAATGTTTTTCTTTTAACCTTGAAATAAACTATACACGGTTTCAGAAGAAACCAAAGGAAAGTAATGAAAAGCACAAGGAATAAAAAAATATAGTCATGTGCATTAAGGACTCCTAGGTCACTGTGTAAACTGAAGCAAATATTTTTTTTTTATATATATAAGCATGAGTGCTGAAACAATCACACTTTTGTTCTTCTCAAGTTGTATTATTATTATTATTATTATTATTATTATTATTATTATTATTATTATTATTATTATTATTATTATTATTACACCTGTATGGGTGGAGGTAGCTCAGTGGGTAGGATACTTGCCTCCGGACCATGATACTTGCCAACCCACCAGGTCATGGGTTCAAATTCTGCCTTCATCACCACCACTGGGTCCCTGAGCAAGACCCTTAACCCGAAGTTGCTCCAGGGTGACTGTCCCCTGTAGGTAGGGAATGGAAGTCGCTTTGGATAAAAGCATCTGCTAAATGCCATAAATGTAAATGTATATGTTTTTTTGGAGCTGCTTCTTCTCTAATCTCATGTGAGTAATTCCAACTTGACACATGCCTTAGACCTCAGCATGTTGCACTTGTATTTTATAACTAGTCTGAGCTTTAGTGTCTTGAAGTCTTTAGTTTGTAAGTCTGCTGTGTTTTTCCTCCATGTTTTTTCATCCTGTTTCGCTTTTTGTCCCTTTCCAGCCTTCTTTTCCATGACATCACAGACTCTCTCCCTGACCATTTTTAAGGAGACTCAACCGTTCTCTCTCCATGCATATTTATGACAGAGGCGACTTGACCACAAAGAAATGATCTATACTGATCAACCAATCAAAATCTTTTATACAAGCGCACTGCAGTCTGTGCGGTTTTTGCATTTGGGGTTTTCCAGGCCCCATTTTCTGAGCTGTCACAGACTCTGAAGAACAGCAGTGTGATTGTTGATCCAATAAGCCTTTTTTTAGAGAAGGAAAGGAATCAAGAGGTTATATAATAAAACAGTATGACCATGAAAATTCAAACAAACAAAAAAACAGTGAAATGAAAACTGAGAAGTGCATGAGTTCTAAAGCGCAGTGTTTTCTGTTGCAGGTCTTTTGAGGATGATTATGACTCTGAGGAGCTTTCGGTCCCTTCGGAAATCGGAAATAAAATGGACAAACTGGTGATTTCTGACCTTTCAGCGTGATCGCCCATCAGAAATGCTCTCTCCAACCACAGTTTCCTCCTCAAAAAACAAAAGGAACTACACTTTTTTTTCTACAGTTCAGAAACAGACGTTTTGTGCGTGTGTGAGTGTATTCCTAAAAAGCTTTTCGGGCTCCCACTAAGGCTTCATGTGCAATATGTCTTAACTGTAATCACTCGGTTCCACTGACTGAGAACTCTTCTTCCCTCCCGTGTAAAAACAAACTAAACTAAACTGCCGGCTGGTTCCATCCACCCCTTTTAAAGAAGAATGAAGTAGAGGCGGACTCTTTAGGACACTTTAGACTTTAGTGTTTTAGTGTGAGTGAAATGATGTTGCTGCCATATTTTTGCAGGTTTTTTTATGTTATCATGCTCAGTGCCTATCCTTCCTATATATCTAGAATAAGAAATTTGACTAGCCCCTACCCCTTATAAACCGAAACTTTGACTGGCCATGTTAAAGTGCAGCAAGAGTATTATATTACTATATGGATCTAGAAATGTAAAAGCATCCTAAGGGCCAGGAACACAGTTTGTAGAGCAGCCCAGGTTAAAAGCCCTCTTACATCAGTAAAATAAAGAATCATAAAAAATACCGGGTCCCAAAGCTGTGAGGTGCTCCCATTCTTGGCACAAGGGTTAACACATAGCTTGTATCTCCACAGAAAATAACTGACCCTGGAGCAGCTGCACATGAGCCTAAGGTCACCATTCACATGGACTAAAGGGGTATTAAGCCTCCCAGCATTGGGCTGTGGAGTTTATTTACATGCAGAAACTTGTTGAGACCCTTGCATAGATTGAATAGGACAATATGAGCAAACCGTGGAGAAAAACGTCAAGATACGGCAAAAGTTGCACATTAACATTAAGGTGAGCACTTTAGTGCTGAAACGCTATCAGTGACATAGAAATATATGGTCACCAGAGGCATTGCATGTTGAAACATGAGCTGATTTTACCTAGTGCTAGGTAGAGAATTGTTATGCTTTGTTTTTAAACTTGACAACAAACATCAAATTTCAAACTTCACTAAACATTTCCATATTCACATCTTCCCATGTGTGGAAACGAAAAAAGGACAATCTTAAAAGCTTAGATGATACTGTTTGAAATACTACGCTTTCCTGCCATATTTTTCTGAAAGTAGACTGTGCTTGATCTGGGCTTAGAGTGGCTGTCCGCTTAACAAAGAACTGTTCTAGGTGTGTGTGCAAAACTTCGGGTAAAGCTAAATGGAGATTTAGGCGGCTGAGACAAGTTATTCTAGTGTGCTGAGAATGTTTAAGAATACTGACATTGACTTGTAATCCTGTATAAAAGTGTGAATAGTGAGTGGTGAAGGTGTTATTTATTCACTGTGAGCTCGGTGTGGAAGAGGTTTTGCCTCGTGCCTCAGTCCGTCCTTTGATTCTAAAGGGAATAAGTCAGAGAAGATCAAATGTACAGTTTTATCTGTGCCCCAAATGTGGTCGACAGCTACAAAAGTAGCTAAAAAGAGTGGCAGTACTCACCTCTAACTCAGACATAGTAGCTTTAATCCATATTTATAGATAACAGTGAGCCATATAGCATCAGACACCACATAAGCAAGTCTATTAGAGATTACTCAACACCTGGACATAGTTAGTAGTTAGTTTATTTCTCAGTCTTGCGGCTTCAGTTGAAAGAAAGCAAATTTCAGACTCCAAACATGTTTTGGCTGATTGACTGCGTTTGGAGAATGGTGGAAAATTGTGGAAAACCAGCATCATTTTCAAACAGGTCATTATTTGTGGGCTGCAGAATCTTTGGGAAATCTCAACCATTTTTTTTACTGGACCTTCTGTTTTTAAAGCAGTCAAGTGGCTAAATTGTGACTGTAGAAATATCTATGCACCAGGGTAGGGCGCTTTCCTGCCCTTTTTAGTTTTTAACTGGAAGATAATCCTAAACGGTCCTAGAAAAGGCCAGGAAGACCCAGACACTGTGCCAGAACCCTGCCTCTGCCCGCATTCTCCACCATTCTTTGTCAGATCAATCAAACCACTCCAGGTTAAACAATGTAAGGGAAGATCTAGTGTTTACACTTTAAACATAAGTAAGCTGACTTTAACTATCATAAACATAGATTAGCATCATCTGAATATTTTATGGTGGCATGGTCACTTACAAATCATGTGGAGCATGTTTAAGGAAAGTTTGGTTGGATTTTTAAAAAAATGTCTGAAGTGTGATCACAAATTTAGGCTTCAGTCTGGCTGCTGCTGAGTTTAGCTATGGTAACATACTTTAGTCCATGTTAGATAACAGTGAATTGTACAATGTCAGAAACCACAACAGGAAGTGTATTAGAGATTTCTGATGCTTTAGATTTGCAGTTAGTACTTTGCTAATTGGTCGAGAATAAGCTGTCCTCACATTAGCCTCTTAGCTCTTGTGCTAAAACTAGAGAAATGTATCTTGGCTGACTGACCACCTTTGGGGTAAGTGGGAAGAACTGGGAGAACTTTAAAATGTATTTGTTAAGCTTTTTTCCCTCACACCATCGAGCCGCTGAGGTTCTTTTGACTGTACATCTCTGTTGTTTATGTAATTAGTGTAATATATTATATATGTGAAGTGTTCCTGTCCAGTAGTGCTGTGTTTTGTAGCCCAACTGTTTGCAACCCTTTCTATAGCCACTGTAAATGTCTTTGTATTTTATCTTATTTTATTTTTCCCACGTGTTCTGCTCTGCCACTGAGTGGCAGGGAGGGGAGTTTTAAATTATGATAAAAAAATAATAATCTATAATCTATAACTGCCAGTGTTATAGTGATGTGTGTTATGAAGCTGAGGTGACGAAGGAATTCTGTACAAATTCACTGTAAGACGACAATCAACTGGATGAGTATTTATGCGACAGAAATGACACCAGAGCAATAAACCTGCTGTAGTGTTTTTATCCAAACCATTGGACATGAAGCTAAACCCACATGCTTAAGCATAAACTTGAGATGAACTGTCTCTAACCTGGTCACTTCTGTCATTAACACATTAAAGTCTATGCAAATCCAATCCTCTGCACAGAGATTGGCAGCTACAGGCTCTGTGATACATCAGACAACCTGTTAGTGTGCAACAATTTTTTTTTGAGTTTTTTTATCATAAATATATATATATGCATTTCCAAGTGTATTTTCTCTGATCTCATGTACGTCTCGCTTGCAGAAGATAAAAGAACTTGAGGTGACCCTCTCTCCTACTTTGATGAGATGCCTCATGTGTTCGCATGACTTTTCTTTATTTTACTTTTGAGAATCTCTGAAAATAAATAAAAAATGTCAAAAACTGTTAATTTATACCCAACTTTTCCTGCGGTGCACCACTGTGTTTGTGTGGCTTTGTGGCTTTTCGGGCATTTCAAATGAGGGAAATTTCCCAGCAAACCTTTACTTCAGAAGCTTTCATAGTTGAAGTGGCAGTTCTTATCAATAAGAATGTAAGGAGTATGCACATTTTTACATTGTTTTTAAAATATTTACTTTTATCCATTGATGGAGGAAGAGAGAAGCAATGTTTACAAGATCCAACTTACAGGCTTTCCTTTAAGAAAAAGCTGCATGTTGATGGCAAATGTTTCAGTACAAGTTAGCCATGTAGTGATATTCACTACAATTTGGTTGTATGTGTTATGCAGGTTGGGAGACATTATCATATATATTATATATAATCATATATAATAGTCTTTTGGTCATGTTATGTGATTTAACTTTTCATTTATCTAATATCAGCGTTTTATACACTGTCCAAGATAGTAAGTTTATTAACAATAATGTATACTAAAATTAATATAATTAATATTTTAATTGCTTGCTGATGTTAACATCACTAACATCAGTGTTTACTAACATAATGCTCACTAATGTTACCATCACTGAATAAGTTTCCTAGCAGTAAAATTGACTATTGTTACATTAACTGACATTAATGTTTATTAATGTTAATATTTACTTATGTTAAAGTTTACTGACATTACCATCCCTGAAATCTGTATTTAATAACATTAACATCACTAATGTCAGTGTTTAATAATGCTAATGTCTATTGACACTAAAGTGTACTTGTTTTTATATGTATACACATTAAAGTGTATATGCCACTAACGTCAGGGCTTACTAATGTTAATGCTTACCTAGAAAGGAAAACAAACACTGAAAATGGCAGATTGTGACAAATTTAATGACAATGTCTACTAATGTTATCACCAACATAAATCTTAATAATTGCTAACATTAACATTTACTTGTGTTGACAGTGCTAAACATGTTAAACATGTATTAATGTTAATATTGCTAACTGTTATGTTTACTAGATTTGCAAAGATTGCTAATATTGCTTAACATTTACTATAGTAATATGGCTAATGCTTACATTTACTAACTTTAATATCACTAAACTTGGCTGTACTAGCATTAATATTACCAACATTAGCATTTACTAGCATTAGCATGACAAACATTTGCTTTGATACAGCATTAATATTGCTGACATTGATCTTTAGTAAGGCTATCAAAACACACAGCAACACCTTTATAGCCAACAATTAAATTCTAAAACAGCAGCATTTACAAACCGTATATTGGGGTGGAGGTAGCTCAGTGGGTAGGATACTTGCCCCTGGACCAAGAGGTCACAGGTTCGAATCCTACCTTTAGCACACCACCACTGGGTCCCTGAGCAAGACCCTTAACCCCAAGTTGCTCCAGGGAGAGACTGTCCCCTGTAGGTAGGGAATGGAAGTCGCTTTGGATAAAAGCGTCTGATAAATGTAAATATATAAGATCTGCTGAAATTGGACATTTTCTTTTACAACAATAATGATTAATCTAAGCACACTCATGATAAATTATCTATGGCTGATTCATTTGTGGATTGCTGCAGTGCGAATCAAGAACATCAAAACCTGTTCATGATCCAGAACAGTGAATGCTGTAGGTTTGAGGTCTTCTGTATAAGATCTTTGCTGTAGCTTTTTCAATCACAGTGGTGGTTAATAATGCTGTCCCTGAGAACTTAAAACAAGCTTTTTGCCATGATCACGACTTGCTGGAAGAAATACATTAGCTACACTCTAGTTTCCACTGAAGGAAAATGTAGATGTAATGAAGAGGTTTGCTCACTGGGTGGCAGTACTGTCTCTACTGAAGTTCACAGCAGCGTACTGAATCTCAAAGTCCTCCGTGACCTGAGGATCAAGTGTGGAACTCGGGGGCGGAATCTTAGAGGGTTTGAAACGAACACAGGAGTAGTGAAGCTCATCCTGCTGATCTGATTCTCCTGTCTGTGTGGGGTCAGAGGACAGGACCAGGGCCGAGACGTTATCGTACACAGGAGCAGAGTCACACTGCAGGAGAACACAGCATGAGAATTTATATCATATCTGGTCATGTCACATGATTACACAATAAATGATTACTGTAATAAATAAGTGAAAACATCTTAACTGTTGGTGATATATTTTTACAGTAATACTGTTTAGAAGAGTACAATTCATTTTCTATACTCAGATCGAATATGAGATATATTGTTACATGTTATGAGGCAGCTGGTGGCCAAGTGGTTAGGAGGTTGCCCCTGTAATCAGAAGGTTGTGAGTTTCAATCCCAGCACTGCTAGTGTCTGAGGTACCCTTGAGCAGAGTACTGTTTCCACACACTGCTCTCTGGGCACCCTTCATTGATGGCAGCCCCCTGCGTCACTTGGTGAATGGGTTGAATGCAGAGAAAGAATTTCACATTACTTTCACTGTGTGCTGTGCTGTGGTGTGTTCACACACGACTGCAAGGAGCCATATTACTTTGCTTTAAGGTCTTACAATTACCTTCCAGGGTCTAGCTTTTGCAGTGCATACTATCCATTACTTATTGCACCCCCTGCTGGATGTTCAGAAGTTTTTGATTGGCTAAACGGGATGCGTTACATTTGAGGTGAAGCGGAAAGGTTCAGGACGGCAGAAGTGTAGAACAGTCTCAAACTGCACACTCCAGTCTGCATGTGCCCAACAGAACTGTGAGGCTGTAGACCAGGGATGATCATCTCTGGTCCTGGAGGGCTGGTGCTGGTGTTCAGCACATTTTAGTTCCCCTCCTCAATTACACTCACTAAACATGGCAAATAACAGGTGAGTTGAACCAGGTGTGTCTGAGCAGGGAAATCACTAAACTGTGCTGGAGACCACCCCCACACAGACCGGAGTTGCACACCTGCTATAAAAAGTTGAATTTTTTATTTCAGTGCTCAAAGGGCTGCTTTTAAGCGGCCTCTGTGTGTCTGCACTATAGCCTTCAGTGAGGGCCTCAGAGAGGCAGACTTCCAGCTATTTATTTAAAATTACTTTAGGGCATTTGGGACTGGGCTTAGAATAAATAAAGGAGAACATCATGCAATGCTCACCTGTCCACTCTGCTCAGTTCTAGTGTGGTTTTTAACTGGACTTGACTTCTTCCTTTAAAATAAACAAGCAGAGCTCAAATAAGAAAAGTCTGAGCTGAAGTCATCTGGCTTAATAATAAAAATATGCTCCTAAGTCACAAACCGTGTCCACATCCACCCTGCGATGAGTATTAGAGCCAGAAAGACGGCCACGCCCACAATGACAAATACTGCAACCTGCACTGGATCTTCTGGATAAATTTAAAAGCTGCTGAATGGCACTGGACTGACAAAATTGCTTGTTATATATAACTAGAAAAAATTATAAATCTTAAATAGCCAGCATGAGTGATATATTTCTACACTGTAAGCACTACTTAGTAAGATACAAGACCCACACCAGACCCCTGTAGAGCTGTTACCTTGTAAAGCACAAGAGTACTGGAGAAGATCCTCAGAGCTCTCTGACTCCAGGTAGAGCTGGTTGTATCTGGTGGGTTTGTTAG
>JBBPDE010210968.1:0-14653 GCA_037974605.1 Nannopetersius ansorgii
TCAGGGACTGGACTGGAAATGAGAGGCTCTGAAGGTCCTTCAGGAAGCCTGGAGAACTGTTCCTCAAGAACACACTATCGTACAAGAAAGTCTGGAAATACAAGAAATATGAAGAAATGGGTCTCGAGACTTTTGCACAGTTCTTTACCTTTATCACAGTCTCTGAAACCTGAAAGCCAGAGTGAGAACCGACAGTGCGGTTTCTGCAGTGCTCAGACATATAAACTGACAGATGACAGGAAGCTGGGCAACTATTCATGGCACACACAGACGCACACACACACACAGACACACACACACATAATTCATCATACACTCACTGTTATTTTTCAAGTCTGCTGTGGAACACACACAGGTAAGTGCAGAAACACATGCAAAAAATTACTCAAGAAGATAAAACCATATAACTGTAAAATAGAGAGAAAAAAGAGACGGAGGTAGTGCTGGTACATTTACTGGATTTTTCAGGACTAATATGAGAGGTTTTGAATCACAGGAACTGAGTGTTTAACTTAATAAAAAAATGGACCATTCAGTAATAATAACTAAGAAGAAGATGAAGATTATGACAATGAAGAAGAAAGAGAAGCAGACGAAGAGGTGGAGCACATTGCATGTGTTACACTGTGAAAATAAAAAAATGGTATTTAATTCCTCTTTCACTCACACTCTCTCTGCAGGATGAAGGTTCTGCTTGCTGTCGCCGCTCTGGTGGTCGTGGCTGGAGCCACCAGTGTCTCTCTGGAGGACCTAGAGTTTCATGCCTGGAGACTGAAGTTTGGTGAGAAAGCTCCATTCTGTCTGCACCAAAAACCTTCATTCAGCAGCTCCTCATTCAGAAATTTGATCTCAGGGTAATTTTTAGTCTCTGCCGTAAATAAAAAGCTGTGCCAGAATTTGAGGGGTTAGTTTTCAGCAAAATTTGAAAATAAACAAAATAGAAGAACTTGTTTGTTTTATGTTATATATTTTTTTTAATTATTGTTGTTTTAATAGCTGAAATTTGTCACCTCTTCTCCTTCTACAGTTTTTGAAATATTGACATAGCTCCAATAGCAAAATGTTTGTTAATATCCTGCGTAGTGTGCAAGTATTCAGATTTTTGACTGGTTGATCAGGGGCTGAGTGTTGTCCATTAAAAAAAATATTGTTTAGTTGGCTCTGTAATACAAGGGGATGGTCGAGTTGCCTTTAAAATGTGTGTCGGAGAGACAAAACACAGCGCGAAACACACAGCAGGCTCACAAACTGACTTCAAGACAGTTATGAATACTTTTTTAAACTCAAGCTTTCTTCCTCATAAAATCAAGGCAACCACGCAATCACACTTCTGCAGAAAGTCATACTCGACATGGGGAAGGAGGACACAGATACAGGAGTCTCTGTAGTTTAGGGAGGTTTAGTAATAACTTAAACATGTACTGCTTTGCAACAACACAAACAGAACTAGTCCTTTAACTAAAATAATGGCCTCTTTAACTCCGCACGGCCCGTGATTAGGGTCCCGCTCAACCAGCGAATGAAAGACGTTGTTCCTGGTTGAAACGAACCCAATGTAATTCAAATACTCCTATCCAAGTGGATCCCGACACTCCGCGGTGTGCGGCAGCCACAAGGATGGGTACCAGCCTGCCGACCGGACATCCCAACTGGTACAACTGAGCTCCTGGCACAAACCTAACCAAAACTGGAGACCGGGGGTGTGACAGGAGTTCCCCAGGTCAGGATTCCGGTGATGCAGCCCGCCAGGGGCGTGGCTGAGGTGGCATGGTTCTGACAATCTAGTTTAGAATTGGAGTCCCTTTAGTGTTCTGAGAGTGATTAGATCAGTGGGAGCTCTGACTTCATACAGAATGTATAACTTCTCAGGTAAGAGTTACGCTTCAGCTGAAGAAGAGTCTCAGCGTAAGATGAACTGGTTGACCAACCGTAAACTGGTCCTGGAGCACAACCTGCTGGCCGACAAGGGACTCAAGAGCTTCAGACTTGGCATGAACCAGTTTGCAGACTTGGTGAGGAAACAGACACACACTCACACACACACACACGCGCGCACACACATTTAAATGCCTAATGATTCATACGTAGGTCATTGTGTGTCTTAACAAACAAAAAAACATTCCTCTGAAACTGGTCAGGTACAGTTTACACAACTGATAAAGTTTATCTCCTCTGACAGGGTGACCAGGAGTACAAGGGCTGTCTGGGATCCTTCAGCAGTACTAAGCCCCACCATGCGCCTGTGTTCCTCCGACAGGCAGAGGGCGCCGCTCTCCCAAGCACTGTGAACTGGACAAGTGCGGGCTACGTGACAGAGGTTAAAAACCAAAGTTCTTGTGGTTCATGCTGGGCCTTCAGTGCGGTGAGTGGGACGCCAAGAGACATAAGGACAAACTGAGAGCGCAATAAAAAGAAAAATTTAACAGAATACTGAAGCAAGATATAGAAAATAAGAATGTTGTGTTTTGGTTCTTGATGTTTCAAATGTCTTAGCTATAGCTTCATTATCTCATTCTCTCACTCAGTCCTGGATGTGTCTTAATTATCACATTCTTACACTTTACTAAGCTACACCTGTGATGTTCACTTTAGCATCAACTACATCAATTCCTGGTCAGTAAATAATGCACTTCACATCATTGTCTCTTTCTCTTTCTGTCTCTGTCTATCTCCCTCTCTGTCTCTCTCTTTCTCTCTCTCTCCTTCTCAGACAGGGGCGCTAGAGGGACAGGTGTTTCGGAAGACAGGTAGACTGGTTTCCCTCAGCGAGCAGCAGCTGGTCGACTGCTCATGGCTTTATTGGAACAATGGTTGTTCCAATGGTTCTGCAGAGTACGCCTTCGACTACATCATTCACAGCGGGGGCCTGCAGGCAGAGACCACCTACCCCTACAAGGGCAGGGTGAGTTCAGCCAGGGCTCCGGTCACCAACTGATCAAACTCCATCACCTGATATAGTGGTACAGTGGCAGTTTCCGAGCATATCATGGTATACTGAGCATGTCACATGGCGGCTGACAACATAGTGGTTAGGGTGTTGCCCCTGCAAGCAGAGGGCCATGGGTTCGAATCTCAGGACTGTTAGTGGCACCACTCAGGTACACTTAAGCAAGCTATCATCCCCACACACTGCTCCTGGGTTCCTGGCTGCCCGCTGATTTACTTGGTTAATAGGTTAAAGCAGTGGTCCCCAACCTTTATTTGGTCACGGACCGGTTCAATATCAGAAACTATTTTCACGGCCTTTAAGGAGTGGCAGGTAAATATACGTATTTATACAAATAAATGATACGCATAAAAAAGGGGATATTTTAAAAATATAATAATGGGGTATCTTTAAAATATAATAATAAACGTAAATCCAGTGTGTACTCGCAGCTTTATTAACAGCATTTTCATAACAACAAGCCGACAACAGAACACGGGTAACATCCACGTTTTTTTTCTGTGCAGCCTGCGGACCGGTACCACATGACCCACGGCCCGGTACTGGTCTGCGGCGCGGGGTTTGGGGACCACTGGGTTAAATGACTTAAACACAGAGAAAGAATTTTATGCTGTTCACACTGTGGTGTGTTCACTTCTGACAAAAATGGTCACTTTATATTGTGTTCAGATATATTTAAAATAAAATCAATTTAGATGATTAAGTACCTTCTTGTAGGTTTTAAAGTGACTTTCAAGTCTCAGAATAAATGAAGTACACGTATGAAACTCTCAAAATGTTTTATAGTGAATATAATAATAGAAACAGGCAAATACAGTTGAGCCCCATGAAGAGGCATGTCTCATACTGCGTTAGATACAGTTACAACCGTGGTTGGAAATTAGTCAACATCACGAGTCACTAACTCTGGAGCTGAACTGCTGGGATGACCTCAGGACCATCGGATGCCTGATGCAGTTGACTAAGGGCTAGTTTTAGCTAAATAGGAACAGCAATGCAGCCACAGTACTCTTGTTATCCAGAAGTGTATTCTTCTTACTTTTTGGCTACACATTCGCTTATCTTACAGTTTCTGAGAAATTGGTTCCTGATTGTTCGGTCTGATTGACTATGTACTGTCATGTATGGTTTCTACCATTTCCCCCCATTTTCCTGAGGAATAAATGGGAGCTTTTGTGGGAAAACATTTCTGACCCCACTTATAATAATAGAGTCCAAATGCACTTCCACCCTATCAATGACATTATATAGCACAGCATCCTTCTTGCAGTACCCTAGCAATAACCTAGGAAACCATACCAACCACATACCAACCGTCAGAGATACAAGACAGAACATATGCTGTAATTACTCTCCATTTTATCAGAAAAGGCACAAGTTTACAGTGATTCCTTCTCTAAATGTGTAAATTTGTAGAATGCATTGCAGTTAGTCAATACATGAGCCCATTAACAATCTTAATATATGTTGGAAAGTGTACATACACAGTCTTGCTAGCTAAGCATTGCACATAGCAAATCACAGAAATTTAATTCACCAAAATTAGTACTATTAGTACGATTGTATGGCAAAAACTGAAAAAGCCCATAAACACACTAAAGTATTTCATTGTTTATTTAATGCCAGTACACCAGATGTCTTTGTCGGGACAGAGTCCAGGCTACTCCTCCTTTTAGGCACTAGGGTTCTAAAGGCACTACTGAAAAGCACACGTAATAATATATAATATGGATGTTTTATGGAGTTTAAGCAGTATGTGTTTTTTGTGGGAAGCCTTTTAAAATGTACTCTCTTTTGCACACATGATTACTTTAGTATAATTTTAGTATAATTTAGTGGACAGGACTCAAATAGGGTAAGTCTTCTAGATTTCAGTGATATGTGTATCATGCGTGTGTGTTACTCCTGTCGCGAGTTATGAGTCTGGGACTAAAAGTATCAAAATGAATGCAAAATATGTTCATGGAGTTCAAAAGGTTAAGGCATTAGGGTTCAGTGCCACTGGAAAGCGTGCACGCAGCTCTGTTGGCTCATTTACATGAAGACATAACCCAATGCATATATATAGTAAACCATTGCCTCTTAAAATGCCACAGTAACCTTTCCCATGGGGAAGGTGAAAAAGCTGGACCAGCCACTGACTCCTCCCCTCTCTCCGCAGGAAGGGATGTGCGGTTTTAACCCTAGGATGATTGTTGCCACCTGCAGTGATTATGAAAAACTGTTTCCCCGAGGAGAGGAGCTCGTCCTGCAGAGAGCCGTGGCGGCAGTCGGGCCGATCGCTGCAGCCGTGGTGGGAACCCTGAAGAGTTTCCTGCTCTATCAGTCCGGTAACCCTCAGAGATCAGTCTCCACCACAAAACCTAACCCTCAGTGTTGGTTTAGTAAACATGACTTTATTCTACGTCACTTTTGGCCCGTTCCTGTTGGTCTGTTCTTGCTGAAACGTTTTTTTTTAAAGAAAAGAAAAACAACTAAAAGGAAGTTTTGTTCCAGTAGTAATGATGCTCTCTTTCTACAGAGCATACATTAGTACAGTTGAGACAGTTGAACTGATGGTGATGAGGCTCCCTCCCTGTTCTGGGTGGTTGGCTTTGCTCTCTGATGTCTATGTTGGAGTCCAGATTCTCCAGAGTAACTGAAATCTATGAACGCAGGTTTGTATGATGAGCCGTCCTGCAGCAGCTACAAGGTGAATCACGCTGTCCTGGTTGTCGGTTATGGCTCTGACTGTGGAGGACGGGACTACTGGCTGGTTAAGAACAGGTAAAAAAAAAAAAACACCACAAAGATGATTTCTGATGTTCCTGACAGACGTGGCTTCAGCAGTCTGGCTCTTCTCCTCTGATGTGGTCAATCAGTTGAGATGAGTTCGGGTCCAAATTTATCTTCTTTACTAACTAAAAATTCACTAATCACCCAAATCTTTTCATCTCCAAAACTTCTTGTAAACTTCAAACCACGTCCAGCTCTTCATTAAGGTGATCAGACTAATGGACGTGGTTTAGGATGACTTACTGTGAACTCTATAAATGAATTGAACTACTTCATTAAGGTGATCACACTGGTGGAAAAAAATCCTTCACTAATGGTCATTTATTTTGTAGCTGGGGTGTTCACTGGGGAGAAAACGGCTACATAAGGATGTCCAGGAACAAGAATAACCAGTGTGGTATTGCCACCATGGCCAGCTACCCTGTGGTTTAAAGGTAGAACTTCATCACTCAGTTTATCTCCAGCTGATCCCTTCAGACACTCACAAAGACCTTCTACAACCTGAGGCATAACATCATCACCTACTGTTTTAAACAACCAGAGCTCATTAGTACTTTTTGGGGGTTTGATCATGCATATTCATCTCAGAAAATACACACTGTAGTTCAAAACACACACTCCTATTAAAACACTCACACTTCAGTTAAGATACACAATGTAGTTCAAAACACACATTCCAGTTAAAGTCTTACTGCAATTAATTTTTTATCTTTGTTTTTACATTTGTCTACAATTTATTGTTCAAGGGTTTTTTTGTTTCTTCAGTATTGTTTTACTGTTTAAATTTAGTTCTTATATATTTTTACATAAATATATCATTGACATTGTTACATGTTTACATTAATTTCTTTTTTATTTTTACATTTATTTCTTTAACATTGTTGTATTTTTTATTTTCTATTACATGTCTTTACCTTTTCTTTTATATTTTTATATATGTTACATTTAATGATGTTTTACTTTTATATTTCGTTCTTCTTTTACATAGAAAAACGAAAATATAAACTCAAATCACACAATGTTTTAAACTCAAATCACACATAATGATTGAATAATTATCATAAACAATTCTGTTATCAGTGATCAGTGGTTATCATGAGAGTCTTCTGTATTGGTGCTACATTTTAACAGATGTTTATTTAATGATAGTGCTTGAATATAAGAATGAGTCTTGATTTCTTTTAGTAAATAAACATCCTCTGGCCAACTGGATCCCAGTTATTAATTACACACACAGTGAGACATTAATCTCTCCCATAAACCCCGTCCTGATTAGATTAAAATAGCTGCAGAACAAATAAGTTCAAACTGGTTTGTAGTTTCTTCAAATTAAATGCATAGAAGTGAATACACATTTATACACTTATATGTACATATACACATCACTGATACAGAAATATATAGAACTACTAGCACCTATTAGGTAGGAACAAGGAAACAAGAAAAAACAAACAAAAGTAAACTTAAGAGTCCTGGGCCTCTTCACTCTCACCCAGAGGCCCCACGTAACTAAAATAAACAAAATAAAAAAACAAAAACCACAAACCATACACCCCTCGGACAGCGCCTATCTTTCTCGTGTGTCCACTCTCAGTTCCAGAGCTTCCCCTGCTTGCCCCACACCAGCCCAAATGGCCTTACAGCTCCGCCGTGACACCTGGTCCCGATGTCCCCCAAATGGCGACCCCACCTTCAGTCGCCCTCTGGCTCCTCGCCGCTCCTAACCACCTCTGGTACGGCTCCTACAATCCACGGACCCTGCCAGACAGAAAGCCACATATCCTCACACCAACAACTCCCCTCCCAGGCACTGGCTAAGTTCACACACACTCCCAGTGTCTTAGACACCTCCCTGTATGCTGGTTGGGGATCGCTGGGGTCTGAGTAGCCTCGGTTCACTGCTCCGGTCCGCAGCTGCGGTTCGTCTGTCCCGGTCTCCCCGTCTCCACTCTCCGGGCGGCCCAATCAGCCCCGGTGCTTCCTCCACCAGCCACAACCGGGTACCTGCAACGCAGAGAGGGAAAGGAAACAAAGCAAGCACAAAAGGACCCCCACAGCCAGCCATCGATCATGTCCGGGGGCGGGACCCGTTTTAATCTTCACAGTTTTGATCGATTTCAAATCGAGACATTTCAGGGCTCTGTCACTTTCATGCCAATAAGCTGTTGCTGGCCACTCCCACCCATTCCACCAGTAGACAACATGGAGTATCTTCATGTAGCGTTGGGGCGCAGCAGAGCCCTATCACGTATGCTCACAGGAACAAAACACGCACTTTACGTCGTGATTGGTGTATTTTCAAAGCACTTTCTTTGCCTTAACTAACAGCGAAGGTGTTTAAATGTGTTTTAAGAGAGTATTAGCCAGCTGGGTGGAGCTGCCACTGCAGTGGTCAGGCATGTCTGAATTCAGTTTCATAAACACAAGCATAGATACAATCCAGTATTTCATCCTGTTTGATTATTTTCTCTGGCACATGCAACTTCAGAGTTTTCGCTTTGAATTAACTGCAAACAAAAATAATTATTTTTGAGCTTTTAAATTTGGGAGCTGCAAAGACCCAAGATGGCCGCTGAAAGGGGTGACAACAGATGCGAATTCTATGCAAATTGGCCTAGTGAGACATCACAGTAGGCCATCCGTCCAAATGGGGCATTTTGAAAGGGCTTGAAACTGTGGAGAATAAAGCTGGTGAAGCTCTTTATGTGAGAGCGAAAAAAAAACTTCATGAACATGTTTTGTAGTCCATAGACCTTTTATAACTAAAATGAGTTTTGCATAATACGTCCCCTTTTACGAAGAAACCTCAGGAGGAACCAAGACTAAAAAGGGGAACCAATCCTCTGGTCAATCCGGAGAGAGGAAAAAGAGTCTCTGTGGTAAAACAATGGAAGTGCAGCTTAATCACTATTAGAGAAATGGGTCATCTACAGCTGACAGAGTTGGAACTATTAAGAGTCAGCAGATGTAGATTTTTTTGAAAGAGTAGCTGAGAATGTCAACAACAGGAACAACAATTTCCATCAAATCATGGGGTCCCAGTGAATGAAGATCCAAGATAAGGTGATAACCTGGGGCCCGATGGTGATCAGTCAGGTTGGACAGATGTTTTTAACCTGCAGGTTTTTAACCTGGACCTAAAAACTGAGACTGTGTCTGAGTCCAGAATATTATTTCAGGCATTCCAGACCTTGGGGTCACCCTGTGATTTTGCAAGTTCTCCCACTTTGAAATCATGGAGGGGTCTGAAATTCACAGTATAGGTGCATTCCCACTGTGAGAGACAGAATGTAAAAAATCAGGACATTGTATGATTTATAAAGAATTTATTTGTATTGCACTGCTGCACGTAAATATTTGAACACCTGACAATCAGCAAGAATTCTGGCTCTAAAAGACCTTTTACTTTGCCTTTAAGAAGTACAGCTCTACTCCACTTAGTAATCCTAATAAGTAGGACCTGTCTGAGCTCTTTAAAGACACCGGTCCACCCCAACGTCAGTCAGACTCCAACTACTACCAAGATCAAGTGGCCTAGCCAGTCTTCAGACCCAATCTTTGGAGGAGCTGAAAGAACTACAGGAAAGGTTTGACCTCTGTAATTGCAAACAAAGGCTTCTCAACCAAATAATAATGCTGATTTTCTCAGGTGTTCAAATACTTAGGTGCAGCAGAGCAATACAAATAAATTATTTACAAATCATACAACGTGATTTCCTGATTTCTTTTTATGTTCCGTCTCTCACAGTGGGAATGCACCTACAATGTGAATTTCAGACCCCTCCATGATTTCTAAGTGGGATAAGTTGCAACATTGCAGGGTGTTCAAATACTTATGTTCCTCACAGTGTATGAGAACACTCTTCCCCCTGCTGAAACGTTCATGTTTCTGGGGACGAGTAAGTAACAGCACCTTGAGATCTGAGTGAGCAGGTTCATAATAAGTGAGAAGTACACAGAGGTATTCAGGTGCAGGCCCTCTCAGACTTTGTCATTAGTAGAATTCTATAGTCAATATAAAATAAGATCTTGATAATATTGGGCTAATGTAGTGGAATTCCCTGGTTCTAGTGACTCTAGCTGCCGCATTCTGGACGAGTTGAAGCTTTTTTTGTTTTTTTGTTGGAGCAGCCTGACAAGAGACTGTTACAATAATCTGGAGGTAATAAAGGAGTGGAGTAATTTTTCTTCATCATGGAAAGATATATTTCACAGTTGAAAAAAAGCTACTTTTGTAACAGTACTTGTATGTGCGCTGAATGAACATTTGGGATCCATAGGGACATTTAGATTTTTTAAAGTTAATGCTAGAGAGGCTGAGGAATTAGTCAGCATGTACAAAGTAAATAGAAGAGGTCCTAAAACAGAACCTAGAGGAATACTATATTTTGCTCGGTGCTGATTATTCCTCATTAATTCTTGATAAGGTGGGACAGAGGTGGCGACTCTGCCTGCCTCCTGGCCGGTTTGTCAGCAGCAACTACCTGAGCTGCAATGGCTAGCTAACAGACTATAGGCTACACTGGCTAGCTAACAGATTTTGGGCTATGCTGCTCAAGATGAGTGCTAAGAGACCAGGCTCACCCTGCAATGTGTGCCAGTTGTCTCTCCATTTTAATCCAGCAATCATTTAAAATGCTGTTTTCTCCAAGAAACGGTTAATTGTAGAGACTCTGATTTCTCTCCAGTGTTGGTGAATGGAACCAGACGTTTCCAACACTAATATAGTTTAGGTGAATGGAACCAGATCTCTCTAACACTAATCCAGCCGTTTTACTCTCTTCCCCCCAGTGAAGCTCTACGTGTTTCTGAGGGTTTATATGGATGTTGATGATGTAAAAGAGTGAATCTGAACTAATTCTCTTTTTTTTTTTACCTCACTGAGCCCTGCATGCATCCCTCCACCATGAATGGATGTTCTAACATTATCATGAGCTGTTGGCATTCAGAACAAGTGATGAACTTTGCTGCCTCAGTGACTGGCTAGTGAAGAATGAGATGATTGCAGTTTCTGCTCCTCAGGTTTAAAAAAAAACTTGAGGTGTTTCAGAACTTCCACTCGTGATACTTCCCCTCGCTGTTATTATTACGTGATTTCCTCTTTCAAAAATATACATAAGTTGAGCAATATGCACATCACTCGTGCTCTGCGGCTGTGTGTGTGTGTGTGTGTGTGTATGATAGGCACCTGATGGTATTCACTGGTATATAAATGAGACGTTTCTCCATCAGTGTGTATACAAACACACACAGAGCTTCAGGACTAAGAACCACAACAACAGCAGGTATGTAACACACACACACACACTTTTGTTTAATGGGGTCATTCAAACATCCATTGTGTATGCATGTGTTTATGTATGTGTCTACATATATACATATAAGTGAAAGTGACCATTTGTCATACGTGAACACACCCCTGCACACAGTGTGAACAGCACGAAATTCAACCTCTGCATTTAACCCATTCACCAAGTGAAGCAGGGGGCAGCCAGGAACACGGCACCCAGGGAGCAGTGCGTGGGGACGGTACCTTGCTCAGGGTACCTCAGCTGTGCCTAACGGTCTTGGGGATCGAACCCGGACTTTCTGGTCGCAGGGCGGATGCCTTAACCGCTAGGCCACCCAATATATGCAGTCATAATATGTCCAATGTATATGAAATATGTGTAAGCAAGTATACGTAATAAAATGTTTTTGGAAGTGCATTTTTGTGAATGGTTAAAGAAAACATTTAATTCTGTTCACCAATCTCCCACACAGGTAAAGGATGAGGGTTCTGCTCGCTGTCGTCGCTCTGGTGGCCATGGCCACTGCAGCCAGTGTTTCTCTGGAGGATCTGGAGTTCCATGCCTGGAAACTAAAGTTTGGTAAGAGACTTTATTCTGCTGAGCTGTGCAGTAAACAAGAACCCACAGAATCAAACACAGACACTTTTTCCAGAGCCAGTTCTTTTGGTAAACTAGAAAATGTGGGCAGTGTGACATTTCACTTCCTGTCACTCTGAGGTGTTTGTGTGGAAATTTTAAACGGTGTGGTTTTTTGTTAGTTTTAGGAGATGTTTTTGTCACATTTGTAGGTAAAATCTACCGCTCAGCAGAAGAAGAGTCTCAGCGTAAGATAATCTGGTTGACCAACCGTAAGTTGGTCCTGTTGCACAACCTGCTGGCTGACCAGGGACTCAAGAGCTACAGACTCGGCATGAACCACCATGCAGACATGGTGAGGACACACACACACACACACAAACTGATGTGCTCAATTAGTCGAGATGTGTTTGGCGTGCAAATTCTGCTTCTTTAGGTCAGAACTGAAGCTACGAGGTTGGCAACTCTAGAAGTCAATACTGACCCAAACATTTTACTGTTAACACAAACCTAAAAATTCTCTGGGCCCTCAGACCACATCCAGCTCTTCATTAAGGTGATCAGACTAGAGGATGTGGTTAAGGAGACAGTATGACTTACTGTGAGCTGTAAAAATGAACTGAACTTCAGCATGTTGCTGAACTTTGCAGCACCTTTTTACACAACAAAGTCTGTTTTCACAAACTGCCTCTGGAGCAGGAGGGCTGATTTAGAGTCCGTTTCTGTGATGTCATGAATATAGAGGAACCTGATCCTGGATAGGTCCAGCTCTGTGAACAACAATAATACAGCTGAGAATGTGAAGACTGACCCTCAGTAAAGTGTTACTCTTCCTTGAAACATGCAACAGAAGATTGACAGAAACGTCCTGGTAGATGTGAGATCCTGTCATGGCAGGTTATCTCCATAGTGTAGCTGTTGCTGGTAACTGTTATGACAAACACTCTAGTAAACACAGATACCACCGGTACCTCTGTGTTGGTGGTGCCTCCTCATTTCCTCTGATTGTAAATGATTACCACCTCCTACTTGTTATGCCTCTTTTGAATACTTTGTTATCCTGGAATCTGTTCCTGTGAAGCTCTCAGCTCTCTGTAATAGCAATCTACCGTCTTCCTGGACTTTTGTGCAACTTTTTGGACGATTTAGACACACTTCTGTCTCCTATCACTGACTGACTTTCCACTACTCATCTTGGGTAACCTGAATATTGACCCCAGCCACGAGCATCAATCTGAAGGGGACGTGTCATAATTATTGGTTTGGACATCCCCCCCCCCATTTAACATTAAATATTATTTCACCCAGCGCTGCTGAATCTTGAAACTTGAATCTTTCATGAAAGAATCCATTGCTCTTAATCGATAGGAGAATACACCACTGGAAATCCGCTCCGGAAATCGTCAGTGCATAAACAGGCTGCTCGAAACTAAAACCCCGCCCCCAGCCCCAAACCCCATGCCCAAACCCAATCCCCCACTCGTAGACAAATGCATCCCCCTCATCCGCCCCCAAAAATGCTTCTGACGTCCCTGACCTCGGCAGTCCCAGCTCGGCTGACTTTGCGCTCGCCTGATCTGCTCTTTTGATCTCAACCTGGTTTCCAGTCCTCTAACCCACAAAACTGGCAAGACACTCAACCTCATCATCACCAGGAACTGCGCAGCCAATTGCATTACTGGTATTCCTCTATACATCTCTGGCCATTACATTACATTACATTCATTTCACTCTCTGCCTTCCGGAACAGTCTCTTGTTCCTACACCTGGTGCACTGCCTTAGCATGTTTTCTATACTCGAGGTCAATGATGCCACAGGATCTCTCTGTTCTACGTTAAACTCGTGTCTGGATAGTCTGTGTCTTCTCTCCACCAAAACAACCCATGGCTGACCGAGACCATTCGAATTGTCACTTTAGATAAAATGTCTGTAATGTAATGTTGATTAAAACTGAAGCCATTTTTCAGTGGTTTCATTTTACTCAAAAACATGTTAAATGATGACCAGAAATTGCATTAGTATATGAGCAGCACTGTGTAATATATGTTAATTGTGCAACAGAGCTTAAGATGCAGGACCGTATAATCTGCAATACGGTTAAGGCCTAACATTATAAATAGTAAGAAGAAAATATTTTTCTTATTACAGCTGTGACAAAGTGCAGTGTGTACTATGAAAACTATTTTTTTATATTTTAATATTTTACACTCTCTGGGACTCTCTGGGACAAAAGCTCACCCTTTAATGACCTGATGCCTCGACCAGAATCCAAAGTCTTTGCAGTAAAGGTCATCAATAAAAATCTGAGGACCATCCAAATGCACACCTACTCTTTTTACAATCCCCTCATTCCATTCTTCACCTTCATTGCAGGACAACCAGGAGTACAGGCAGATGCTCAAGGGCTGCCTGGGATCCTTCAATGAGACCAAAGCCCGCAGTGCAACAACATTTCTGCGACAGGCAGGGGGCGCTACCCTTCCTGACACAGTGGACTGGAGGGAGCAAGGCTATGTGACGGAGGTGAAGAACCAGGGGGCTTGTGGATCGTGCTGGGCCTTCAGTTCGGTAAGGGAGAACCAGGGAGCTGCTGGACTCCTTCCAGCACAGCCAGGCAACAAAATATCAGCATCTCTCCTTTCCTCTTTTTTTCTTCTTAAATTCCTGCATCTCCCAGACAGGGGCTCTAGAGGGTCAGACCTTCAGGAAGATAGGGGTTCTGGTGTCCCTCAGCGAGCAGCAGTTGGTAGACTGCTCCAGGTCTTTTCAAAACTATGGCTGCCAGGGCGGCTGGATGAACAATGCCTTCGAATATGTGAAGGAAAATGGAGGTCTGGACATGGAGGACTGGTACCCCTACGACGGCCAGGTATTGGATTAAATAAACACTGAATAATCTGAGATGGCTGAGATAGAACGTCTTCACAGGTTCTGTTAAAACTTTCTGAAAAAGAATGGTAGAGCAGTTTCATAGCTTAGCAAGAAATAATGTGCTCTCTCTCTCTCTCTCTCTCTCTCTCTCTCTCTCTCTCTCTCTCTCTCTCTCTCTCTCTCTCTCTCTCT
>JBBPDE010210986.1:0-14647 GCA_037974605.1 Nannopetersius ansorgii
ATACACACACACACACACACACACACACACACACACACACACCCACACACACACGCGCGTTTTTACGTATTTATATGTTTTTACGTATTTTGCCACTTTTCACAATTCTGATGCATGATGCCGATATTAGGTGAATGTGTGGCCTAAAGTAACCTCTCTGTTCTCTCTATTCCAGTGTTACATCGACATGTCAAACACTTCTGTTAACATCTCTGCAGTTCCTTCTGATATTTTTTATTGCATGAAGGACTTTCATGTTGGAATTGTGTGCATCTATACTGTGTCGACACTCTGCGTCATCTTTGGAGTGCCAGCTCTTTCCTGGTTTCTCTGGACTTCCTTACATTCTGAGTGTAAAATTAAACCCACCCAAGTGTTTCGTCTGCACCTCACAGCATTTGATTTGCTTTTCTGCATCCATTTAAGTGTGGATATAATGAATGTATTTATTCTTCAAAACACAACACTTGCATATATTGGAATGTTTGTTTTTTCCCTGTGCTGGATCTGTAGACTTCTGACTAAGGTGTGCATTTGTATTGAACAGTACCTGGCTGTGCTTTATCCAGTTACTTTCTTAAGATATAAAGGCATCCAGTACAGGATTGCATCTGCTGGGATTGCTTGGTTGTTGTCATCAGCATATGGTTTGTTTGTAACAAATACAGTGGATCAATTTCCTGACATCATTTTTTTATTCTCCCACTTGTTTGGAATGATTGTGATCTCATTTTGCTGTGTTTCTGTCCTGTGTGTACTGAAACATCCTGGACCAGGAAGAAGTGAGATTACAAAAGAGAGCAGTAGAGATGTAGGAAACCAGCAAAAAAGAACCGCCTTTAAAACTATTTTTGGTGAGTTACTTACTGTACTGTTGAGCTACATTCCTCTGGCATCAATGGGCATTTTTTATTTCTATAATACTGATAGAAAACTGATGGACTGTGACATTGTTCCTACAATGATGTCTCTCAATATTTACTGTATAATGTATCCCCCACTGTTGAAAATGTACAAGGAAGGCCACCTAAAATGCATCAGAAATTGATGGAGAAAACAGATAGGTTAACTTACATCAATTTGACCCGAGGCTCTCTCACCTTGAGGCAACAGTGAGAATTACTGCACCAATGTGACACCCTTCAACAAACCAATATAGCCAGATTGTGGAAAAAAGACGAAGTATGATGAAATGAATCATTCAAATGAGTATGATGTTTGCATCAGCCAAATAGCTTTAACTTTCATGCTGTGAGGTTTCTGGAACCTGCAACACTTATCCGAATGTACTTGTAGTGTAAGTGATCAATCTTCAGTAAAGGAAAAATAATAATAATAATAATAAAGAGTGTTTACTTAATGGTCGTAAACAAAAAAGGATTTTGTTGTTTATCTTTGGGAAATTATCCACAAGTTATTGTCCTGATGTTACAGTAAAGTGCAGATTCTGATTACACTCGTACAAATGTTCAAAATTTGATATAAGTATGTTGCAGCCAAAATTATACACTTGTTACCCTTCTTGTCTTATTAATTTATACTACTTTAGTATATCTTTTAGAATGTACAATCCCAACCTGCTTTTCATCCTGGGACCTTCAATTTATGGTCCATCCATAAGATAAGAAAACTTTATTTATCCCGAGGGAAATTCTTTTGCCATCAGAATTTGGCAGAGAATTTGGAAGCATAATGATGAATGTTGTAATGTATTCTGTTACATGTTCAAAATACATTGGACATATAGGAAACTTTGTTTTAATGAACACCATTTGGAGGTTTTCTTCTGTTATTCAGTTGTGTTCATTGTTCTCTTTATTATCTTTTTAAATTTAAAAATATACTGTAGACTTTCATTTTTTAAATCTTTATTTTTTTTTTTTAATTCTTATTTATTTTAGGGTTTGTTATTATGTGCTTTGTATCTTTTAAATTCTACATGTTCTTGGGTTCTTCTACATTCAATTTAAATAAAGCAACTTGGGTTACAATGTTACAATAGTTTTGGTTCATGTTCATACCCATTGTTTCACTTAAAATTATGTGAGCCACATCATGAACCATTTTTATCATAAAAAAAATGTGCATACAACTAGTAGAAAGTCCACTTTGATTTGAAACGTGTTTGATTTGATATGCCTCTCTCTACTGACAGAAGGCTGTGTTTAGAATCAGAATCAGACTTAGAATCATTATTGATCCTGGAGGAAATTGTATATGTTACGGCTGCACAGACACACAGAGACAAGAACAATATAAAATATAAAGTCAAAATAAATTCAATAGAAACTCAATATGAAATACTCTATGCTATATGTGGACAAGTTCTGTAATTCCATGTAGCCCTCAGATTAATACAGTAATTGCTGTAAGCATAGAGGCACAAAGCCAAAGCACTTTCCTCAATTCAGCAACATAAACAAAAAGTGAAATTAAGTTTGTCTGGTAACTTAGGAGGTTAATCTGTTAAGTATGATGCTTTTTTGCAAAGCAACTTCCATTCCCTAACTATAGGGGGCAGTCTCACTGGAGCAAACTGGGGTTTAAGGGTCTTTCTCATGAACCCAGTGGTGCTGCTGAAGGTAGGATTTGAGCCTATGACCTCTTTGTCTAGAAGCAAGTATCCTACCCACTAGGCCCTCACCATCACCACCTAGATTACTGACAGTGGCCTCTTTTCTGTTTTCCATGATTTAAGTCACCTACATGTACAAAATTTATGCTGTAAGTGGAGTCTCCTCTCTGCGTCATGTTGTGTAGAAATGATTCTGTTGTGTTGGTGCAGGATACGTGGAATGACAGTGAAGAGGCCTGCTCTGCGCTCTGCTCTACTCCTGCAAAGAAAATGGGAGAGGGAAGAAAGTGGCACCACTACTTATATAGCACAGAGAATCATGGGACATGTAGTCCCAGAAAAATAAAATGATTAAATAAACACAACTACAACTGAAATAAATTGGGATTCTGTATAATTATATACAGTAAATACATAAACAAAAATATAACCTTTACACAACTACTACAGAAGTACATGTAAAGTCACCATTTGTCATCTATTAACACACAGTTGCATTTTGTAATCAGATTTGGAAGATTTTATTTTTGGGAGATGGAAACTTACAGAGAAAGTAAAATAAAGTGACCAGTTTGTCATTCGTGAACACACCGCAACACACAGTGTAACAGGGCCAATTTTCAGCCAGATTTTTTTGGCTTCTCACCTCTCTCTCTTGTGAATGTGGCATTGCTTCTGATGTCCAGCAAACCAACCACATCTTCATTCGACCCTGTCCCATCAAGTATGCTCCAGATGATGTCTTCAGAACTTATCCCACATATCGCCTACATCAATGGCTCCCTAACAACTGGCCATGTCCCATCTGCTTTCAAGTCTGCGGTGGTCACACCGATTCTGAAGAAAGCCATGCTGGATATCAACAACTACAGACCAGTATCTCTTCTCTCCTTCCTTTCAAAAGTCCTGGAACGGGCAGCTTTTAACCAACTTAACATCTTTCTTTCTCAAAACAGGCTTCAGGATCCTCACCAGTCCACGTTCAAGGCTGCGCACTCTACTGAAACGGCACTCTTAGCAGTCTCTGGAGAGCTTCATGCAGCTAGATCAGCCAACCTGTCTTCTGCTTTGATTCTTCTTGACCTTTCTGCAGCCTTCAACACAGTTGATCATCAGATCCTCTTGGCTACTCTCTCCTGCCTTGGGATATCGGGCACAGCCTGGCAATGGCTTGAATCCTACCTTGATGACCGGAAGTATCAGGTAGCATGGCAAGGTTTCCAGTCTGCCCCGCAAAGATTGTCCACTGGTGTACCTCAGGGCTTAGTCCTTGGAACACTTCTCTTTTCTCTGTATACTGGTTCTCTTGGGGTTGTAATAGCCTCACACGGATATTCCTATCACTTTTATGCAAATTGACACTCAATCCTCTCTTTCCCCTCCAGTGATGATCAGGTCTTGAACTCTGTTATCACCCCCTCAAAGAAGGTAAATCTTGGTGTATGTTGGATGAAGAACTTTTGTTTCTGTCACACATTGACCACCTCTCCAGGACATGCAGACACCTTCTCTACAATATCAGAAGGATCCAACCCTTTATCACCACGGAAGCCACACAGTTACTCGTCCAGTCTGATGCTCCAATCTGAACATGCAATTTGGAAATACATTTCACAATTGGCAATTCAATGTGCAAAGTGCTGATTAAACCCTTAATTCATTTTTTTAAAAACTGAATGAAAAATAGAATAACAAGTACTGTATTGTAAAAAAAAAAATAGACGATGGAGGGAGGGAGGCTCCCACCAGGCTTGTCTTCTGGCATTGCCATTGTCCTTTTGTATGGGGCCCCCTTCCAAGAACCCCTCACTGTCTGTGGAGGCTTCCTCTCCTCCAGGGACCCCGTCTGCCGGGAGCTCGTCCCTGTCAATGTCCCAGGAGCTCTTTGCCGGGAGCTCCTCATCATCGAAGTCTCGATGCAGGCACAGGACACAGATGTCTAGGCTCAGGGACAGGATGCAGACATCTCAGAGCAGGCACAGGGTGCAGAAGCCTCTGTCACTCTGTTTCGGATGCGGCATCGTTTCACAGGGGTCCACAGCCGCCCAACACGCTGCAGTCACCCATTCTCCCCCGGAGTAGGCAGCCATATCATGGGCGCAGAGCTCCTGCGACAGACGAGCCAGCTCCGCCAACCAGAGCGAACCAGACACATGCCAGAGCTGAGGGGTGCTGGAGGGAGTCACAGAGTTCATGGGCTGCTGGCAACTGGGAGGAATCCTTGAGAGCCCCTTGCGGTTTGGTCTGGGACAAGAGGGTCCACGATTCGCTCCGGGTCCAATACCAGGGATCCCTGATCCACCCACTCACCCAGCAGCCCAGGTCCCTCCTCAACACAGGTATAGGTGATTACACTCTTATGAGAAACATTCAACAGAATATACCGGCCATCCACCCACACTAACCCCTTAACCCTTACATTAAATAAAATACATTGAATGTCTGTAATGCTGATTATTCATTCACTCGTACTAAAATTCATTACAATATTTAAATTCTTTTACAGCAAATATATGTGCGATTAATCCACATATGCCATAAAAATTCATTCATTAAAGATAAATGTAATTTATCTGTAATTTCAGATATTTCAGCATTACTCTGATTGCAATAAAGTCCTTTTATCCTCATGGTGAACAAATAAATGCTTACTAATGAAAAATAGAATACAAATATGCACATAAAATGAATAATACAGGCACAAATATTGCGCAAATCTACACATTTATTTCATTTCCTTTTTACATCAGCAGATCTGGCCTTCCATAAACACGTGTTTACAGTAACAGGACAAAATACTCATATGGAGACTCACAGTCATGAAGACGCTTAGAAATAGTGACAGAATTCCAAGAGGAATGTGAAGCAATTCTACAATCTCAATTTATAATTTTATAAACAACACAAAGACAAAATGTACTTTATATTATCTAGTTTCTCCACTGATTACTGATGCATTTTAGATGGCCTTCCTTGTAAAGTTTCAGCAGTGGTGGATATATGACACAGTACATTATAGGAGTTAGCAGTGTGGGAATAATTTCACAGTACATCAATTCAACCCCTGTCTTAATAAGATAAAATATGCCAATTGATGCAAGAGGAATGTAGCTCAACAAAATATTAAGCAATACCATGGATATAATTTTAAAGGCAGTCCTTTTCTGCTGGTTCCCTACATCTCTACCTCTCTCTTTTGCAGCCTCTCTTCCACCTGGTCCAGGATGTTTTAGCTCATACAGAATGGAAACACAGCAGAATGTGATCACAGTTAGTCCAAAAATGCAAGAGGAAAGGAATATGAACTCAGGAAACAAAATTACTCCACAGACCATAAGCAAACCATATCCAAATGACAACAACCAAGCAGTCACGACTGACACAATTCTGTACTGGATGCTTTTATATTTTAAGAAAGTAACTGGATGAAGCACAGCCAGGTACTGTTCAATACAAATGCACACTTGAATCAGAAGTCTGCAGATCCAGAACAGGCCAAAAAAAAAAAGTAACACCCATTCAGCTGTGGTTTTAAAAATGACAGAACGATTCAGCATTTCAATAAATAAATGTATACAAAAAAGTAAATCAAGGACTGTGAGGCTCAAGGGAAACACTTGGGTGGGTTTAATTTTCCAGCCAGCATGGAGGAAAAGCCAGAGGCTCCAGGAATGAGCCGGTGCTCCCAGGAAGAAGGAGAGCGACATCGCTATACAAACCCATACATATCCAAAATGAATTTTATTTGCACATAAAAATGTATCGAAGGGAACTCCAGAGATGTTAAGCAATGTGTTTGACATGCTGGAGTGATCCTGTAATATTAAACAAGAAGGTGACCTGTTGGGACCTGAATGGTTTGGAAAAGCCACAGAAAGTCCATTCAGCAATCCAGCTGTAGGCGTCCCACACATATAATCAGAAAGTAAGAATTGAACTGTTAATTGTAAGAATAGAACTGGTAATAGTATATCAGCAACTGACTTTCTTAAAAAATCTTAAAAAACTGCTACCTGATGGGTCTTCTTGCATTTATCTGCAGAGCAAATTTTTAAAAAATTAAACAAATCACCAAAATGATTTACTCCACCAAAGTTATGTCATTGTTGAAACAATAAAAATAAAATAAGATTTTATTACCTGTTTATCTTGATATGGATCTCATGCAATCATTTTGAGCTCCTCTACTCTATATAGGCCAGGGTGCTTGTGTCAAATAATTTGCATGGTGTAGTTTTTACAGGTGGAAAATATGGAAAACCAACTAAGAAACACTGTGCTTGATGCCTGTTGCACAACAGTAACACAATACTAAAGATTAAAGAAACTCGAGTACTGCAGATAAAGAACTTAAAGCAGTGCTATAAGAAAAAGAAGCTACAAAACGTGCTAAAGATTAAATAAGCTAAAACAGTGCTAAAGATAAATTATGCCAAAACTATAAACTAGATAAAGTAATTTAAAAACAGTGCTAAAGAGTAAAGAAGTAAATAACTACATTTGTATGGCAAGTTGACACTAACTTACTAACTAACTAGTGCATGACACTAAATTCATTTGTAAAGTAGCACCTACCTAATAATTTACTAGCCAGAATCTCATTATGTAAAATTTAAATTTTTACCACCACGTTTTGTAGATGCACACTAAATTTCATCTGTAGGGATCATCTATTTAATCTATAGGGAGCACTACAACTGACACAGTCAAAATCAGAAGAATAGCTTAAGTTTTTGCACTTATTACATTTGCTTACATATCCTTTGCTTCCATTTGCCTCATTCAGGCAAAGGTTTTGGCGCATATACAGATGTATATTACTAATTTAATATTCACTAAAATACACTCAATTTTCTTTGCAAAAAAAAGCATTTGCATTATGTTCACCCTTTGAGTTCCTTTATTAGTCAAGAAACATCATATTATTTATCTCCGCTGACCTTCAAAAAGCTCCCTAAAATAATTAGAATGTGGATCAACAGACCAGTGTGTCGCATGCACCGGGTCACGTCACGTCAGTCGGCACCGGAAGTGACTCACGGAGATTATATAAACAAGAAGTAAATGTAGATCTGCACACAGACATTGGAATTGCAAGCTTCATCCCTGCGTGTCACCCTCAATTCATCTTGAATCTACTTCAACCCTCACTCATCGGTACCGTGAGTACTTTGACTCCCTGGAGTCAGTTTATATACTTATCTGTGTGCGTGTTCAGAACGTGAGTTCATATTGGTGTGAACTCTAACTCCTCTAGGAGTATTCTGAGATCAACTGCGTGGTTTACCAACTCTCTTGTGTCTCTCATGTCTTTCCACCACGCTGCACAGTAGGCATAGTTCACTCATTATTCTGCCTTCCACCATGACAGAATGTCTGTGTCCTGGAGCCTCGAGGAGAAGCAACAGCTGTGCGAGATGGTTACTCAGCAGATGACTGAGATGGGGAACCTGAAGCAGGAGCTGGCGAATCTCCGCGCGGAGACCTCTGAGGTCGCCAACCTGCATCAGACCCTAAATTAGATGTCTGCTGGGGGGCCTAGCACTCCACAAGCCGCTTCTCCACCCCCCATGGCTCAGCCTCCTCCTCCACTTCCCAAGATCGCTCTAACAGAAAAATGGAACCGTAAGGATGGGAAGTGCAAGGTCTTTTTACCCATTCTCAACCTCTTATTTGAGTTTCAGGAGCAGCGTTACCCCTCAGACCGGAGCCGAATTGCCCTGCTCACTTCCCTTCTTAGCGGGAAGGCAGCCGAGTGGGCTGCGGCGGTCCTTCGATCCAACAGCGACAACGCTCATTCATACTCGGAGTTTTCTAAACAGCTGAAGGCTGCCTTCCAGCATCCTGAGAGCGAGGTGGTGGTGAATTATCAACTCTACCATCTTCACCAAGGAGACCGTCTGGTGAGCCAGTACACATCTGATTTCAGGACCCATTGCTGTGCAGACCAGCTGGAGTGACGCCGCGCTCCGCACAGCTTATTACAAGGGTCTTAACACCAGCCTGAAGCACGAGTTGGCTACTTGTGAGCTCCCCGTGACCTTGGAAGGCATGATTCAGATGTCTGTGAGTGGACCTGTGACTCGCCAACACCCCAAAGCCCAGTCCATGACCCCGTCTTCCAGAACCATCCTGCGAGGTACCATCTGGGCCGGCTCACCGGGTCCCACCACCCGCCACAGAGGCCCACTCTTCAGGAGCCGGGATACCCATGCAGTTAGGGCACACCTCCCTGACGGCAACGGAGAAGGAGAGATGGTTCCGTGAAGGGCTCTGTGCCTATTGCATCCCCCCCCCCCCAACCATCGTGCCATCTGCCCTCTTCAGCCGGGAAACAGCCAGACCAAGTGAAGAGGGGGAGGAATTTGCTTGGTCCGTTGGTTCAAACCTCCTGCCAGTTAACTGTTTCCTGGCTTGTCGTTCAGGTGAGTCTCCAACTGGGACACAAACTGATCAGAACCTCCGCCTTCGTTGATTCGGGGGCGGCTGGTAACTTCATTGATCGTGCTTATGCTTCCCAGTTGGGTTTTGATACTGAGGCGTTATCTCAGTCGGTAAAAAAAACAGCTGGTGACAGTCGTCCCCTCTCCACCAGCCCGATTCACCTACGCACCAAGCCTGTCATCATGATCTTCGACCAGCACACCGAATCACTTCAATTCCTCGTCACCCAACTCTCTTCACCTCCTCTCCTTCTTGGGCTGCCCTGGTTAATTCGTCACAACCCCATCATCTCCTGGTCATGACAGAAGATTCTGCAATGGGGACCGACTTGCAGTGAACTCTGCATTCCGGCACTGGCTGGGACGTGCTCTGGGGAGTCTGAGGCCTCCGATATCGACCTGGAGGCCATTCCCATCCCGTACCGAGACCTGGCAGGGGTTTTCAGCAAGAAGGAAGCCACCATGATCTGGCTATCTAACTCTGGCCGGGCCAGAGAGGAGCAGCGGGCGATGGATGAGTACATCAACGAGGGGCTCACTCAGTCGCCCATGCGTCGATTATTGGGGGCTGAATGACATCACCATCAAGAATCGTTATCCGCTTCCATTCATTAAAACCACCCTGGACTCTCTCTCGCTGGTGCCAAGATTTTCACCAAGCTGGACCTTCGGAGTGCGTACAACCTCGTCTGCATCAGAGACGGAGATGAGCGGAAGACGACCTTCATAACTATGAACCACTATGAAACACTTGTTATGCCGTTTAGTTTATGTAACAGTCCCTCAACCTTTCAACAATTCATCTTGGACGTTCTTCGGGACATTTACATTTACATTTACGGCATTTAGCTGACGCGCTTATCCAGAGCGATGTACATCAGTGCTTAAGAATTCTATGACTGTTTCTTACCTGAAAAACAGAAAAAAAATCTGAATCAACTATTTAACCAAGATACTGCAGTCAGAGCATCTATACAACAGCTGTCCAAATAATAACTAGCCAACGCCTAACCCAACAATACATAGCTCTTTCGCCTATCTGGACGACATCTTAATTTATTCCAACAGTTTAGAGTAGCACACCCAGCATGTCCGGGCAGTGTTAAAGAGCTTGCTGGCCCACCAACTGTTCTGTAAGTTGGAAAAATGCACTCCACTACCTTCCTTGGTTTTGTAATCTCCTCCCAGGGCATAGCCATGGATCCCCAGAAGCTGGAGGCTGTGCGATCATGGCCCCCACCCACATGGCTCAAACAGCTGCAATGTTTTCTGGGGTTCGCCAATTTCTATCCGTGATTTATCCGGGGCTTCAGTTAGGTTGCGGCGCCTCTTACTGCCCTCACCAAACCCAAGACCGAACCATTTCACCTCAACTCAGAAGCCGTCTCCGCCTTTAATCACCTTTGTCTACTATTCACCACCGCACCAGTTCTCTTCCATCTGGACCAGGAGCAACCGTTCGTTGTCGAGGTGGACGCCTCTGATGTGGGCGTAGGAGCGGTCCTCTCACCGCAAGGTCCAGATAGGAAACAACACCCCTGTTGTTTTTACTCCAGGAAATTCAATCCCAAGCAGCGACAGTACGGGGTGTGGACCATGAGTTGCTTGCCATCAAGTGGGCCCAGGAGGAATGGCATCATTGGCTCCTGGGCGGCAGTGACCCATTCACCATCTGGACGGACCACCAGAACCTCAACACTCAACGACAAGCCAAGATCTACAACCCCAGGCAGGCGCGGTGGGCTTTGTTTTTCAAACAATTTAACTTCAAGATCTCCTACTGTCCGGGGTCAAAAAATACCAAGGTTCACGCCCTCTCATGCCAGGTCCAGGCTGAGAGCCCCCGGACGCGCCTGTCCTGCCCACCGACATCATCATCGCTCCTCTCTGGTGGGGGTTGAAAGAGAGGGTCCGCCAGGAACAGGCCTTGGAGGCTCCGCCACCCGAGACTCCGACCAACAAGCTGTATGTCCCCACCAACGTGTGCCAGTATGCGTTACTCTAGGCACATTCCTCCACTTTAGCTGGACATCCTGGAGTTCATCGGACACTCACCATGTTAAAGCGGGCCTTCTGGTGGCCTTCTATGGCCAAGGACGTGCAGGGGTTTGTTCAGGCTTGCACCACCTGCGCCTGCTCCAAGATGCCCAATACCGCCATCGTCGGGGAACTTCACCCACTTCCAGTTCCTCGACGCCCCTGGTCACACGTGGCCTTTGATTTTGTGATGGGGTAAGAACACCATACTCACCATCGTCGATCGGTTCTCCAAGGCTGTCCACCTGGTGGCCCTAGCCGGACTCCCCTCTGCCAAGGAAACTGCGGAGATCCTTATTGAGCATGTAGTCCGCTTGCATGGGTTCCCCAAGGACATCGTCTCGGACAGAGCGCCCCAGTTCATGGTTAAGTTCTAGAAGGCCTTCTGCCGTCTGATCCAAGCCACCACCAGTCTGTCGTCTGGCAATCACCCGCAGACTAATGGTCAGACGGAGCAGACCAACCAAAAGCTGGAGCGCTTCCTTCTGTGTTTCGTGACCATCAGCGCTCCTGGGCGGACTACCTCGTCTGGGCTGAATTGTCTCACAATGTCTCACAGTGTTGGATATTTAAGGATTTAATAAGGGCTGAAACTGTAACGAGTGCATAAAAGGTTAAAGAACAGTCTACAATTTGACTCTGTATCACCAACAACCAGTTAATAGGAGTGAGACCTGCACTTTTACACATATATATATATATATATATATATATTAGCCAGAATCTCAACGGTAATCAACGGTAACCAACGGTAATCTCAAAGTTTATCCTGGACCACAGGAGCAGATCACTCCCCTCCGGACTGGAGAACAGGGGCAGATCACTCCCCTCTGGACTGGAGAACAGGGGCAGCTCACTCCCCTCTGGACTGGAGAACGGGGCAGATCACTCCCCTCTGGACTGGAGAACAGGGGCAGCTCACTCCCCTCTGGACTGATGAACGGGCCTCGTACTGGACGTATCGTGAAGTCGAGGGAACAGGGGGAACGCAGGATAGAAGCGTTTCGATTAGGCCTGCTCTGACTGAATTTTTATTGGTGTAGAAGCGAGGCTTCGCGGACCAGCAGGAACCATATTTTAAAACGTCATTGTTATTTTTCTTTTTAAGGTTTTGCTTTCCTGTGTGGTGGTTAGAGATACAGTATGAAGTTACTTAAATTAGGTACGCATTTGCGCAGTGAAGACTGAACACTGGTCCACTTATGTCAACCCCTGTATATATGTATGTACAGTAACCCCCCCACTTTAACAGTCTCGGTTTTAGTCCAATGCAGACAATAATTTTTCTGATAATAATTGTAAATGTTGGCTGAACCCCCCCTCCCACTAACTCAGAAACTGCAGATTTCTTCCATATTGTTTTTTACTTTCGTGACATCTGGGCCTCGTCTGCCACGCCCCCCCACCTTCCATGGCCCTGACCTCAAAGGATTTTCTGTGGCAATATATACATTTTAATACATTTAAATGCTAATTTATTAAGAAAAATATAACGTTTTTTGTAACATAAATATTAACGTAAATTCAACCACATTTCCATATAAAGAAAACCAAAGAAAACAACAGCGCATATCAAAGAAAAGATGACTGCATGAATTACAGTAATGTCTATAAAGGGGTAACATCATTCTTTTCAATGAAGTCGAAGAAGAGTCTACAAGTTCTTTGACTACATCACACAGATGCAGTGGAGGAACACAGGCATCCAACAATGACCAACTTTTATTAAAGTTCTCCGTAACATTAACAGTCAACATGAGAATTAAATAAAACAAAACGAAGGCTGATACCTGGATTTTTCTGGTAAATTTAAGTTAAAAGTGGGAACAGTTTAAGCCGCGCAGCCACTCAGCGTTCTCCGACTGGACCACTATCTGCAGTGCAGCATCATCCATGTGTCATGGGGGTCACGTTTAAGCTTCGCCCCGGAGCTACCCGGAATACGGCCAGAAAAGACCAGACCAGAGACCAGGGTTCCATACTCCGAGCTTAACTTTATTTACAGACAGGAAAGCAAACAGGCTCGAGGGCCAGGAACAAAGAACCAAAAACCAAATACAAAATCAGAGACTCTACAGGCGCTCTAAAGCGATGGACAGACAAGGGAGTGAGACACAGAACTGACCTTAAATACATGACACCATGACAACAGTAATACAAGACAGCTGAACCGAGGAAAACAGGACCAGTGAGGAACACGAGGTAATTAACAGGAACAAAAACCACAGACAGGTGACAGGGGCCAGACAGGACCAAGGGGGACCCCTAGTGGGTCTACTAGGGAACACAGGGACAGAGCAGGCAGGGACATGGCTAGACACACACAGAACAGGACCAGACAGAACGAAGGCTCGTGCTTCTCCAAGATGCTGGGGGAACAGGAGATTGCCAGGAGATACCAGAGTCAGAGTACAGGACGGTCACACAGAGACAGAGTCACAGAGCCCAGCTGAAGGGTAGTTGACTCTCTTCTCGAAGCACGAGCCTACAAAACAGGGGAACACAAGAAGCACAGGATTAGAATACACAGAATGGGTATCACAGACAGAAGGGGCCGCACACACCAGAAGGGGCCTTACATACAGAAGGGGCCGCACATACATACAGAAGGGGCCGCACACACCAGAAGGGGCCTCACACATACAGAAGGGGCCTCACATACCAAAAGGGCCTTACATACAGAGGCAGCCACACATTCAGAGGCAGCCACACACACCAGGGGCCTCACATACACAGGCAGCCACACATACAGAGGCAGCCACACATACAGAGCAGGAAGGGGTCTGGAACAGGAAGGGCATACAGGGACAGACGGAGGAGGATCAGGGGCTGGGACCTGGAGGGCTGACAAAGACAGACAGAGGCAGGGAAACATGGCAGGCAGCGACACATGGAGGAAACATGAACTCAGGACTCCAGGAAGACATGGCAGGAGAACGTGAACCAGAGCAGGCACACAGACCTTACACAAGACAAGACAGAACAGAACAGGTACACAGGACAGAAGAAAAGCACTACAGAGAAGCACTACAGAGAAACAGACCTGACCCAGGGCTTCTCACTTTAACATGGCTTTAAGGTTTCTCACTTTTACTAGGCCGAATAAACAGGCTTAAAGGTTTTCAGCTTTAACATGCATGGACACATGGAGGAGGACGTTACCAGGGAACAGGGGAACACAGGAGCATATACACATGACAAGACAGAACAGAACATGACTCCTAGAAATAAACCAAAACATCAGAACTGAACACATGACATAACTACAACCAAGGATCCTCAGCAAACGCTGGCATCAAGGCAAACAGAAAACCGAGCATGTCATGGCCCGGACTAGTGAGGCTGTTAGGCCGCGTCCTGTTTTGGTTTTTTCTCTTTTTCTGATGCCAGCGATAGCTGAGGAACCTTATTTATAGTTTTACATGTATTCTGTTTTAGGTGTTACGTTCTGTCATGATCTGTTCTGTCTGGTCTTGTGCTTGTCCTGTGTTTCCCCTTAGGTCCTCCGTCCTGGTCCTTGTTCCTGTTCCCTCCTCATGTGACCTGTCTGATGTGTGTTCCCTCTCGTTCTCCATGTTCCTGCCTGGCCCCT
>JBBPDE010211015.1:0-14645 GCA_037974605.1 Nannopetersius ansorgii
TCTCCACATCATTGCATTCAGTTTTTATTCACAATTTGTTTAGTGTCCCAACTTTTTTGGAATCCGGTTTGTATTTTATTATTATTATTATTTTATTATTATTATTTTATTATTATTATTATTATTATTATTATTATTATTATTATTATTATTATTATTATTATAAGCAAGTGATGACAGTGGTCAGAGTGGTCAGTGTTTAGAGGTGATGTCTACTTTGCCGCTCTGAGGAACTGGACAGGCAGCATGATGTCCAGACCAAGACTGTGGAGGTGCTTGTTCTTTGGCAGAACACTCTCTGATCACTGTTAAATCACAGCATCTGCGCAAAGGTTTTAGTTTTGTAATGGGAAAGCATTCTAATAACATACAATTCTGAGGTGTGCTGTAATGTTGCCTTTTCTCGGTCCGCGGCGTGTATTCTGTGTCACGGCTGTAAGTGGTGAATGAGGATAAAAGTGAATGTAATAGGACATTCCCAGAGCTCTGCCTGCGATTGCACATACAGAGCACTTTTGAGAGACGGCGAGATGGAGAACAACACAATCATAACCTGTCGTCCCAAGCTTGGGTCCAAGTAATAATCTGAACGTGGCGATTTCTTCGGAGGATTCGTTCGATAGCGTCTTCAGGAATAATGTCAGGCCCTGTGTGAGGGGTGTGGTGGAGAAGGCGGCACTCCATCACTTTCCAAGTGTCTTTTTCATAGAATTTAGCGATTTCTTCTGTTCGTATCCCGGCGTGTGAGCTGCACTGTATAGATCTGCCTCATTGTGGGCTACAATAGCTCTCTGGAATAACGGTTAAAACGCAGTCTCTGTCATCCGTTCTCCCGGAGGGAAAGACTATCCTGAGTCAATACTCATTTTACCTTACAGTTTACAAGCCCATGCTCAAATGCATACATTGTCCCTCTGAACCCCAATGCGGTAGAAAAACAGAAAAAAGGTGATCTGTTCCTGTGTGGATCTGTTCCTGTGTGTATGTCTATTTATATACATATATATACATATATACATAGAGCTGCTTTCCTCAGCGGCTCCTTCAGCACCCTGTACTGGACCAGGTGAAAAGTGCTTGTCTACCAGTGCCACAGTGGTGACAGCCCACCATCACTATATACAGAGAGGTTCTAAGAAAACGCAAATAACTGTATATATATATATTTATGTGTGTGTGTGTGTGTGTGTATATATGTGTGTGTATAGCAATGTAGCACAGATAAACCAGCTTCCCTAGGTAGGTAGCACAGATTTATGAGTGTGTTACTGTGGAACGGCCCGTGGCAGAAAGGCACGGTGGCATGGGTAAAAGGCACAAGTCAAATGGTGCGATTCATTTTTTTAACGCCTTAATTTCTCTGTGATTAATGGATCAAAACCTGTTAATCCGACACCCCTAACATATATATATATATATTAGGACGCTATTTATTACACCCTGCTGCTGATTGGCTGCTGCCCTTTGACACAGCGGCAGTCCTCCCATGGAGCGTCTCAAGTGTTCTTGTTTTTTGTTTTGTTCTTCTTATATTTATTACTGTAAATTAAATGAGTTTCTTTCTGTATTTACCTGCTTACACCAAAGAAAACGTGCGTACATGCATTACACTCACTATTGTACATTCTAGCACTGCAGGAGTTCAGTGTAAACTGTACAGTACAGGTCTACCGTTTCATTTTCTTTCAGGGTAATGTATTAAACTGGGTTTAAAATGAAACTGAAGTGTTTTGGGGGCGTATTTAGGGTTTACAGTATAAACAAATGGATGGATTTTAAGCATTTTTTTTATTTTTTACCACATCATAACAACTATAAGCGGGGTTTTTCTGTGCAGCCACTAACAGGTGGTGTAAACGCTGGTTATCCTGTAACAAGGGCACCTATCATTAGGTGGGATATATAATGGAGCAGTTGCTGTGTTAGAAACAAGTAAAAACAGGCTTAAGGATCTTAAAACAGGCTTAAGGATCTGAGCAACTTTAATAAATGCCAAACTGTGATGTCTGGACAACTGAGACAGAGCATTTCCAAAACAAATCAAGTCTAGTGCCGGAGGCACTGTGAAGCTCTGGGCAGCACTCTGCTGGGAAACCTTGGGTCCTGGCATTCACATGGATGTTACTTTGACACCACCTACAGAAACATTGTTCAGGGATGTTCAGTGATAGTGCATCCTGCCACATTCCAGAAATTGTGCAGAAAAGCTTTGAAGAACATGACAAAGTGTTCAAGGCCTCCACCTTCTCCAGATCTCAGGCTGATCACGCATCTGTGGGATGTGATGGACCAACGGAGGGATGTGCTGTTGGTTTCAGCCATTAGTTTTCTCTTGTTAATGTTACTGAAGCATGTTACTGAATCAGTCTGAGCCGCCTGTTCCTGTGTAATAGCTATAAGATTTTGCTTATATTCTGTTCTGTTTCGCATCTTGGAGTCCTGAAAAAGTTTATAGGAGCGAAATTTTATTTGCTGTGCGATGCACCATGTATTAAAGAGGACTGTGCCGTGCAAATCAATGGGACGTGCAACATTGTTGATCCAGTGTTACATCCCACCACCTGAAGAGAAAACATTCTCATTACATTATTTATCAGACGCTTTTATCCAAAGCGACTTCCATTCCCAAACTACAGGGGGCAGTCTCTCCCTGGAGCAACTTGGGGTTAAGAGTCTTGCTCAGGGACCCAGTGGTGCTGCTGAAGGTAGGATTCGAACCCAAGGCCTCTTGGTCTAGAGGCAAGTATCCTACCCTCTGAGCTCCCTCATTAGAATGGTCGGTAAGCAGTAGCTCCTTCTCCAAGCAGTTTGTTTGGGTGCACAGTTCATTTCCTCACATTCCGTTACCCTTCCAACAATCTCACCATGTCACATCACAAACACTAGAGTCTGGAATTTTCAAAGCCATATTCTTATTTTCAGTTGCTTGACCTGTCACTGTTTCAAATATATCGTTTAGCTGCATAAAACTAGATCAATAACACGTATAAGAACATGTGTTCACATGCAGCCTGTCTGGAAAATACCAAAAAACTATCAAAAAATATATAATAAAATATAAAAAAATATATATATATAAATGAAAAAAAATATGTAATGCTACATATCAATTATTGCATCAATTATTCTTTGCTATAATTGTTCTACAGAGGCCCAGAATTACTGGCACACTTAAGCAGAAAACAAACTTCCAGCTAAATCGACATTTATTTTACATACAGACTTAATTTTTAATTGAAATACTGTATTTAATTGAAATTTAATTAATATTGAAATTCAGTATTTAATTGAAAAACTGTAACCGAAACAGTACCAGCCATATTCAGACCAATTCAGCAATAGTTGTCTATTTATTCATTAATAACTGACGGCCAAATTAACATTTTTTTCAGCCCTACTATGTAAGAATTAGTTTTTTGTGGCACCATTTGTCTCCTGATGGGTCACTGCCTATTATATATAGAATACTGTATATAATATATATATATATATATATATAATTCTGTCATTTGCATTCTGTGGCGACTCATAGCTGACATATCATTTGTCCCAAAGGCAGACAAATGAGAGCAAATGCAAGGTCATCACTCGCTGCCTGCAAACTGTCCACTGAATGAGACACATTGTCTTAAATCCGGATACTGTACAGCGGGAATGAAACTAGCCCTAATCCCAGTGTGAGCTGTCATCAGTCCAGCTGGCATTTAGCCCATAACGAAGCTTGAGCCGCGCTGGAGAATTTGTTTTCCACTGGCATCTTTTAACTCCCGCCTCAGACACACACAGGAGACGAGTGGACAGAGAGGGCTAAGGGTGGTTATATAAAGGGAGGGAGGAGAAGGGAGGAGGAGACGAGAGGAGGAGACGAGGGAAGAGGGATGGATTATTACTCCCCACTTCTGCCTAGAGACATGAGACAGCAGTGATTATAGCCACACAATTTACTGAATAACACCCAGATTAGACACACTAACCAGCTCTCATCTCCACTCAAAACATCTGCCTCTACACACACACACACACACTCGGAGGCAGGGTGGGTGGATGCTACACACTCTGCTTTCAAACAGATGTGGGTACATACGTCATACACACACAGTGCAGCTCCGCACAGATAACACAGAGCTGTCTAAAGACAACCTACTGCCCAGTCAGGGCCACACCTCAGGGTCATTATTAAAAAAAAAAATGTGATTAACATTATATTCTCTTTTTTGCAAAGACAGTGAGGTTTTATGAATCAATAAAATACAGTTATTTGTCTATTTGTGTGTCTGTTTATATGACAGAATCCTGTGACTGATCTACTCAACATAAACATTATGACCACACAAATTTACAGACTTTACATTTTCTGTTGTGGCCCAAAACAGTTACTTCGGATGCTTTCGGACGGACAGATCTTCTCAATACAGAACTAGCAGTAGATGGACATATCGTTGCTGTCGGGCGGAAACCTCGTAACTCCACTTTTGTTGGGGTTTTTTTCATAAATCGATTCTATTGCTCAGTCTCCACGTGGGTCTGTGAAATGTAGAAATTATTAACCAATGAAAAGTGTTGAAAACAGCTTGGGATGTTTGATGACACAGTATTCATTTATTTAGAATATAAATCGTTTTTTCAGTTTCCTGAACAATAGCCGTTTTGGACATACGAGGTTTTTTACAGGAGGTGACATATGGATTAGCTGAAGTAGCTGAAGTGCTAACAGCTGTGTTAAAGCTAGGCACTCATAGCCTTACATGTAGTCTAGGATTTATTTGTCCAGATACAGTACCATTAGTGCTACAGAATCAAACATGTATTCATAGTAGGGCTGTCTTGGATTACTATAATGCTTAGCTATGTGCGTATATAACATGGGTATATATCCCTTTATATGATGAAAGGAATATAGATTTGCATCTAGCAAGCTATCTAATAGAATGTCTGGATTAATACTGTTAATCCTGGTGATGGACAGGATGGTGGTGGCGTAGTGGGTAGGATACCTGCCTCTAGACCAAGAGGTCCTGGGTTCGAATCCTACCTTCAGCGCACTGCCAATGGGTTCCTAAGTGAGACCCGTAACCCCGAGTTGCTTCAGGGAGACTGTCCCCTGTAATTAGGAATTGGAAGTCGCTTTGGATAAAAGCGTCTGATAAATGCCATAAATGTATCCAGTCTATCAATGTAGCGTCTCCAGTTCATCTGTCTGTTAGCTGTGGGAGGAACCCGGAATACCTGGCACAAACTCAGGGCACAGGGACAAGAGGGGGAACAGAAAATCACCCAGAGCCACTCCTAATGTTCTGTATAAGCTGTATTTTGTCTACCAGCTGTCAGACAGGGCATTTGCTATAAATAGGTGATGCCACTATATGGACAAAAGTATTGGGACAAACTTATTTTTTTTCAGCAAAGTTCTCCAAAAGCGTTTAACCAAAACTGTAACGGACCAAAAATCAAACACTTTTCTTTGTGAATATTCACTATATGGACAAAAGGGTTTATGCTTTTCAGGGTTTGGGCTAGGCCTCTTTCTTTCAGTAAAGGACAGTCTTAATGTTTCAGTATACCGAGACATTTTGGACAACACCATGCTTCTAACTTTCTGGACAGTTTTGGGAAGAAGCTTTTCTCGCCCCAAACCAATGCCTGACCTCATAAATGCTCTATAGAATGAATGGGCACAAATTCTCACAGAAATCTTGTGGAAGACCTCCCAAGAAGTGTGGAAGCTGTTACAGCTGCAAGTCCGTGTACTGAAGTCTGTACATTTGAATGCAATGTCATTAATGTCCCGGTCAGTGTAATGGCCGGGTGTCCCAATACTTTTGTCAATATAGTATAGGTGGCATATTATTATGCCGCCTAGTTGTGATGTTACCCTTGAATTTCCCCACTGTGGGATTAATAAAGTCAATCTAATACTGAAGCTCCAGAGCATGCGTCTCAGTTTACTTTAAAGCACATGATCAATTCTTCGCATTCTCTAGAACTCAGGGTTTATCTTTTCGTCCACCAAGGGTCAACAGTGCAAATAGTTATAAGAGCTTCATATATTCCAGTACAATTTAAAAAAAAAAAAAGCTTTAGTGCTTCAAATAGCTTTCCTTTCCTGCCAGCAGTTCCCTGGGATCTGGTAGGAAAACCCTGAAAACCTCACAGATCCCACATCTCACTTACGGGCGGAGATTAGCCTCTTTTCGGTCCAAATTCCAGAAGCGTGGAAACTCCAGGGCTGCTGTGATCCTCTGACAGGTTTTGGTCTCTAATTATCCTCTTCCAAGCAGGAGCACCTCAGCTTCAGTTGTTTTAAAGTTCTTAGTTATTGCCTTTGTTAGGCTGGCTATAAAAAATGTCGATGTTTTATAGCCATTTCATGATTTATGAATGTAAACACACTCATAGATGCTCACTGGGTTTTACTGAACCAAGACATTCACGGCTTCCTGAACGTCGACCGGTCAGATTCGCGTTGTGTGTGACAGAAAGTTTGTGAATTCTGAATTTCTATGTGGATGAGCTAAATGTAATCAAAGTAATGTATAAATAAAACTCAATTAAATAAATATCACAAAAATTATGTAATTTTTCGTTCTTTTGTTGAATGGCGGGAGGGGCTCAGTGGGTAGGATACTTGCCTCCGGACCAAGAGGTCATGGGTTCAAATCCTACCTTCAGCACCACCACTGGGTTCCTGAGCAAGACCCTTAACCCCAAGTTGCTCCAGGGAGAGGCTGCCCCCTGTAGGTAGAGAATGGAACTCGCTTTGGATAAAAGCGTCTGATAAATGCCATAAATGTAAATGAATAAAGTGATCAAACAACAATTTTACGTATCCAGTATTAGTATATTAGTAAAAGCACTTTAGAACTAGAATAACGATTTTGCTACCTATATATAATTTATTGGAATCACTTTTGCATGTTTGCATCATTTTTTTAGTTTTGCATTTCAGATATTACAATAGTTAGCACTAACTATAATTTAAAAATCACAGTGAACCTTCTTATACAATATAATTCATTATTTGTTGTTTAAACGTCCTGTGTGTGTTTGGCTAAAAAAAAAAACAGTATTTTGAGACGTTGTGCAATCACTATAAGAAAAACTGCTGACGTCGTTTGAACTGTTCTGTGAAACTCAATCTGTGAATGGTTTTCTCAGAGGATGCTTTGCCATTGTGCAAAAGTGTGTCACGCAATGTCGCTGGTTCACACTCTTTTCTGCACCCACCCTGATGGTAGATTGAAAAAACTATATTGGAGAGTTCAGAATGGAATGGCTTGAAACCACCTTTGTAGAAGAAAACTACTGCTGCAGAACATCGGAGCTGCAGCACAATACAGTGAATAGCTGCTCTACACAATATACCCATAAAGTACTGTGTGTGTGCTGTTTCTAGGTTCTGCAAACTGTGTTTTCATAACAGCTGTTTATGGGAAAGTGTGTGTGTGTGTGTGTGTGTGTGTGTGTGTGTGTGAAGGAGGCCTTTGTTTTGGTGTTTCTCAGCGCAGTACATGTGTGATGCATGACTTCCATGAATAAATGAATGAACAAATAGGCTGAAGATCCACGGCGCTGTGTTTATGGCCATAGCTCTGTGCCAGAACAGGAGAAATACATTTGTCCATATGGCAGCATTACATAACGTGATTAATGTCAACCGACTACATACACAAACACTGGGATGAAATCCACGTCTAAAGATTTCATTTCAAATAATGCTCCTAAGTCGAACCATGTAAGCAACTGCATGAAGAGGATAAACAACAGTACAGCTGCTCATGGTCAAAAAAAACCACTGTATCTTGAAAATCACTTCACATTCACAAATTTACTCAACTTTTATAACTGCACCTGACTGGCGTGCAGTCGGCTCCTGAAGGTGAATGCAAGGATCTCGTCTGCATTCTCCAAAACAGCACCACAGGATCTATGTGTCTTGCCTGAATTAACCTTCAGATCAGTAGACTCCTCAGGAGCTGCAGCTGCATCTGATGGTTCATCAATTTAACTTAACATTATGGTTGAAATAGTTTAGATCTTGTGCTTCTTTACCATCACAGGGCCTACCGTTGAGAAACAATAGGAGAAGCTCACATCAGATTAAAAACACTAACTGAAACCGAAACACTAACTGAAGCTCCCAGCAGTCTAGAAAGAGTCATACAGCTCACCTTTCCCTTCCTCACTTTCCTCAATTCTTTTTGGAATTTTAACACTGTTTTCATTAAAAGAGCTGTAGGCCCAATACTGTTTATCACATGCAGCGCAATTTTTATGTGTGTTAACTGCTTAATCTATAATGTTTAAGCTACAATATAAATGAATATCAACTAATACACCTTCTAATTATCTAAACAATATTTTACACTGAGTTTTTTCATTTCATTGGATGAATTCGAAGGTGTATTAGTTGATATTCGTTTATATTATAGCCTAAACATTCTAGATTAAGCAGTTAACACACATAACCTTTGATCAATTAGAATCACACAGAGTATTCACACACAACACTCACACTGGCAGTGTTGTTTACAGGAGACCCTAGATTCCTCAGATTTGGAGAAGTAAATGTAAATTGATTTTTTTGTGAATTTTTTTCATGCATTTTTTATCATTAGTGTTTTATTTTGTAGCTTATTATGAAGAAATAAGCAGCTCTTATGTGTTTTTAGTCAAAATAATAATAATAATAATAATAATAATAATAATAATAATAATAATAATAATAATAATAATAAATTTTATTTATTTGAAGGTGTCTTTCTGGCGCACAAGGACACCGTATAATAAAACAAGTGCTACAAACCATAAAGAAAATAAAAATAAAAAATAATAATAATAATAATAATAATAATAATAATAATAATAATAATAATAATAATAAAATGAATGATAATGTACTTTGAATGGCTAAATGAATGAATGAATGTGTGAATGATTGATTGAACAAATAAATGAATGAAAGTGTTTATCATAGCTATGTGTTAGAATAGCTACAATACGTTTGTCCTAAAGAAAACATCACATAGTGTGATTAACACACAAAAGCAATGTGACGCTGTCACGGCTTGGCCAGTGGCCACTAGGGGCCACTGTTTTGAGTTTTGCCTTTTGGGACTTTTATTTTGACTTTCATGTCTGTGTTGTGTTTCCAGGTGTCTTGTGTTTGTGCACTGATTATGTTCTGTATTTACGTTCTGTTTGTGTGACCCACAGTTGTCAGTCCATCACCTCATTTTCATGTTGTTTCTACCACGTTCATGTTCCTGTAGCGGCCCTCGAGCCAGGTTTCTTTCTGTTCTGTTTTCTGTTTATTGAATAAAGTCAACCACAGCAATGGACACCTGCTTTCCAGTCTGGTCCATGCCCCGAGGTAAGTCACGGGAGCCGGCTAGACCCGGCCCCTGTGACAGACGCAAACACTCTGTACTCTGTAAATTGATCTCTAAAGAACTTGTTGAAGAAAACTCACCAGTTCTCTAATAACAGTCATGCATCTGTGTAAACAAACGGCACACTTGTCCAATTATCCACTTGAAAAAAATTTAAAATCTAAAAAAAAAAATCAACAATCTGATATCATTCTCACATTGCAAAAGAATGCTCACTTTATTAGTAATCCCTCCCTAGTAGCTCCACTTAGGGTTAGATATTGTAGCAACCGGGGGTTAAGGGTCAGGGACCCAGTGGTGTGCTGAAGGTAGGATTCGAACCCATGACCTCTTGGTCCCGAGGCAAGTATCCTACCCACTGCGCCCCTCCACCCATTAGGCAAGAAACTTTGGACTTAGAACCTCTGAACCTGTTTTTCTTATTTTACAAAGAACAGCACAAACGTTACCTTACCATCACACCCACAGGGATTTTAATGACGTTATGGTCCAATAAATAGACTTTAATGTGGAGTTGGTCCCCCTTTGCAGCTATAACAGCTTCCACTCTTCTTCAGAGCTTGCAGAAAGATATCGGAGTGTTTTGTGGGAATTTGTGCCCCTTCATCCTGCTTTTATTAGGCCAGGAACTGATGCTGGAGGAGAAGGTCTGGATCACAGTCTCCGCTCCAGTTCATCCCAAAGGGGCTGGATGGGGTTGAGGTCAGGGCTCTGTGTGGGTCAGTCCAGTTCTTCCACACTGAACTCCTCCAGCAGGTCTTTATGGAGCTGCTCTGTGCTCTGGGACACAGTCCTGCTGGAGGTTCTTCCCCAAACTGTGTCCACAGAGTTGGAAGCATGTTGTTGTCCAAAATGTCTTGGTCTGCTGAAGCATTAAGATCCTGCACCGGAAGAAAGAGGCGTAGCCCAAACCCTGCAAAGCATAAATCCTTTTGTCCATATAGAGAATAGTCACAAAGAAAAGTGTTTGATTTTTGGTCCGGCACAGTTTTGGTTAAACCCTTTTGCATCTTTGGAGAACTTTGCTAAATTACGGTCTACGGCTGTGTTGAAGATTGAAAAAAGAGAAAATGTAAGCTTTCGCTTATTTGAATTTACATCTAAATGAATGGCAGAGTCTTACTGATTAGCTACTATCCCAGTGTTCACTCACCTCTTGTCTTTAACTATCATCTGCAGCCTTAAGCTAAATGAGCAAGGCATGAGAGGTCAGGTGCAGAGACCCCAATTCACACATTTTGATAAGGAAGTTACTAGTCGCCCCACTTCTTTAAGCGGCAGGTATCTGTTTGTGTTTTCATTAACCTTATCCCCTGCAATTATGCAGATCCCTGTGCCCAAGTGCACGAGATCCAGCCCAGATCGACCGGGGCTAATCGGCGGGCCTCCGTGCTCGCGCTTCGGCGAATGACCCGTCGGAATCTTCCGCGGCAAAAATAAAGTCCTTCTTTGTTGGTGCATTACTTACAGGGCTATCTTGATTTGCTCTCGGCCGAGTTTCAGGAGCGAACCCAGAGAAAATACAATGGTAAAACACTGAATAGGCGCTTTCCATTTTCCCTCCATTCTATAACCCCACAGAGACTTAATGTACGAAAACAGAGTGTGCTTCAAAAACATGGCCCACATTCAAATTAAAACAGATTTTCCAAGTGGTTTTGCTTCCAAGCTGCCACACTTGCGCATGTTTAAATCTACCTCCTTTTTTCTGCTTTCGAAGCGGAGCACGAATAAAAACACCCTGAGGATATTATGCCTTGCCCCGGGAGCCCATAGGCAAGTGGGCTCAGATCAATGCGAAGTAATTATACCGGTTTCTGTCCGATATCACTTAACTAATACGGGCAGAGGAAATGAGTCTCTCGCTCTGGCAGCCCTGAGTTGACTGTCAGTCAAAGACGAAATGTCTGGCTGTATCAACATCTTTGTGCAGGCTTGCGTGACGTACCAGTTCGTCACAGTGTTGCCAAAAGCTGGAATAAAGGATGCTGGCAATACCTTTGTGAAAATAGCATACTAATGTTTTTTTAAATATTTAAATATATTTTTTCTGATTAATGAGCGAAAACAACCAGTCGTGCCAAAGCCGAAACATATCGAAAACTATGAACACAATGAAACCCTCCACACACTGCACTGCATTAAATCCAAAGAAATATGCAGTTAGTACCGACAATATCTATAATAAGCTCAGAGCAGCATGTCACTGAAGCATAATGGCCTCGTGCCTATGGCTGCAGCATGCCAGCGCTATGTCTATTGTATGGGACAACCTTGTATTATTGCAATTATACCACCATTAATATAATGATGTATATCTGCCGTTGAAAAAAGGAGAAGGCAAAAGCAGATCCTGTGCTGCTTCATCTGAGAATGCACCAATAACCAGAGCCGTAATTACTGCAGATATACCAGAGTTAATATGACTTTTAGAGAAATTGTGTGAGTTTAATTCCAAACTGCTGTGTGTTTATTTGTGACAGTTTTGGATGCAAGTTATTGAAAAGAATAACAGTCCAAGGTAACAAGGTACCCTCAAGAGTCCAGAGCATGGGTGCTGGAGCCATTATGGCGTTATAACCATTATAACCGCCTGCCCTAAAAAAAAACAGCCAATACATAGAGCCTATTATTTGCTCATTTCTTATTATCATCAGTGGTGTAAATGGAATAAGCTTCAAGGTAGCATTTTTTGACAAGGCAGCATGAATGAGTACCCTGCTCATAAGTAAATATTTTAAATTCAATATATTTTTCCCTGATTATGCATATTATTTGATTTTCTCATCATTTTCAGTGTTATAAACTAACTATGAACAGTATGGACTGTATATATTTTTTTTCAGGGTAGCATGAATCGATGGACTCTGCTGTCGTTCTGCGCTACAGTAGCAGTTTTCGGCAGGGTAGCATAAATCGTCAGAACACTGGCGGCCACGATCAGAACAGATATTAGGCACCTTGCGAGCGACATGTTACCAGCAGAAACATTTTTCTTTAATCAGGAAGCCGCAGAAGCAGTCAGTATGTTCAGTAGCGAGTGTCCCTGTTAAAGTAGGGTGAAGCGGTCAATCACAGAAAAACTCATTTAAAAAAATTGTGTTTTAAAAAATGTGCAATAATAGGATTGTTGGTGTTAATTAAATAGTGTGTTAACATGCCCAGCACTAATATAAAGCAAAATACATATATTTACAGTGGGATGCAAAAGTTTGGGCAACCGTGTTAATAGTCATTATATTCCTGTATAAATCGTTGGTTGTTACGATAAAAAATGTCAGTTAAATATATCATACAGGAGACACACAGTGATATTTGAGAAGTAAAGTTAAGTTTATTGGATTTACAGAAAGTGTGCAATAATTGTTCAAACTAAATCAGGCAGGTGCAGAAATTTGGGCTCCGTTGTCCTTTTATTGATTCCAAAACATTTAGAACTAATTATTGGAACTGAAATTGGCTTGGTGAGCTCAGTGACCCCTGACCTACACACACAGGTGACTCCTATAATGGGAGAGTATTTAAGGGGTCAGTTGTAAGTTTCCCTCCTTTAATTTCCTCTGAAGAGTAGCAACATGGGAGTCACAAAACAACCCTCAAATGACCTGAAGACAGAGACTGTTCACCATCATGGTTTAGGGGAAGGACACAGAAAGCCGTCTGTTTCCACGGTTAGGAACATAGTGAGGAAATGGAAAACCACAGGCTCAGCTCCAGTTAAGGCTCGAAGTGCAGACCAGACAAGATCTGGGAGAGACAGCAGCGACGAATGGTGAGAACAGTCAGAGTCAACCCACAGACCAGCACCAGAGACCTACAACATCATCGTGCAGCAGATGGAGTCACTGTGCGTCGCTCAACCATTCGGCGCACTTTACACACGGAGATGCTGAATGTGAGAGTGATGCAGAGGAAGCCTTTTCTCCGCCCACAGCACAAACAGAGCCGTGTGAGGAGCTACAGCACACCTGGACAAGCCAGCTGCATTCTGGAATAAGGTGCTGTGGACTGATGAACCAAAAATGGAGTTATTTGGGCAAAACAAGGGCGTTCTGCACGGAGGACACAGAACCCAGCATTCCGAGAAAAACAGCTGCTGCCTGCAGTAAAGTATGGTGGTGGTTCCATCCTGCTGTGGGGCTGTGGCCAGGGCAGGGACCGGGAATCTCGTCAGAGTTGAGGGACGCATGGATTCCACTCAGTATCAGCAGATTCTGGAGACCAATGTCCAGGAATCAGTGACAGCTGAAGCTGCGTCAGGGCTGGATCTTTCAACAAGACAACGACCCAAAGCACTGCTCACAGTCCACTCAGGCGTTCCTGCAGAGGAACAAGTACAGCGTTCTGGAACGGCCATCTCAGTCCCCAGACCTGAAGATAACTGATCTGTGGTGTGAGTTACAGAGAGCGGTCCGTGCTCGGAGGCCATCAAACCTGAATGAACTAGAGATGTTCTGTAAAGAGGAATGCTCCACAATACCTTCAACCACAATCCAGACTCTCATCGGAAGCTGCAGGAACGTTTAGAGGCTGTCATTTCTGCACAAGGTGGATTTACTAAATACTGATTTCATTTCTTTTGCGTGGAGCCCAGATTTCTGCACTTGTCTGATTTAGTTTGAACAATTATTGCACACTTTCTGTAAATCCAATGAACTTCATTTTACTTCTCAAATATCACTGTGTGTCTCCTGTATGATATATTTAACTGACATTTTTTATCGCAACAACCAACGATTTATACAGGAATATAATGACTATTAACACGGTTGCCCAAACTTTTGCATCCCACTGTATGTGGCTTAGGTTTGATGTGAAGGTGAATGTTTTGGTTTCAGTGGCAAATTCTGAGTGAAATTATTCTGCCTCTTAAAAGCAACAATACAGTTTAGTTTTTGGTAGACATCCTTTTACAAAGGCAGCACAGCGCAGCACAGCACAACTTACTGTATTTCACCTCTCATTCAGAGTCGGTACACGCCTTTACCTTTCCAAGTTATTGCTTCTCACATTTTACAGTGAGGGGAAGGATAGTGTCACGGTCGCCTCACCCTCTCCCCGTAGACACCGCTCCCTATCCCCTGAATATTAGCTGTCAGTCTCGCTTTTCCTTCTTTTTCGTTCTTCCCTGACTCCGCGTCTGTCCCCTCTGTCCCGATTCCCCCCCAGTCCTCCCTTGCCCTTTCCTCCCTCGCTCCCTTTCTAGTCCCCACGTCTCGTTTGTACCACTCCCCGCCTTATTGCTTTCACCTGTCC
>JBBPDE010211034.1:0-14644 GCA_037974605.1 Nannopetersius ansorgii
GTTAATTAATGTAGAGGTCAGCAAATCCCCACAAAGTCACAGTTCAGAATCAATGGCTTCAGCAGATTTTTTTAGAAAAACTAAAATTGTTCGCTGAAACCTCTGCAAATCTGCAGAAACCACAAATATCCGTGCATCTGGCAAAATATACTTTTTCAAACATTTCAGCACTAAATTGTTATTTTACATTTGTAAATTATATTTTCAATTATATGTCAATTCGGCTACATTTCCATATAAAATATAACTGTAAATTTCTCGAGTGTGAGCGTCCGAGTGTTTCTCTGAATGTTTTTTTTCGTGTTTTTCGTCTTAAAGCCCTGTATTTTTATTACTGTACATTTTATTCATTTATTACTGTATTTATATGCTTAGCCGAAAGAAAACACTATTGTATGCATTACAGCACAGTCTGTACAGGGGTAACATCGGTATTTACATTCTAGCACTGCAGGAGACGGCAGTTCAGTGTAAACTGTGCAGTATTAATACGGGTTTACTTTTACATTTTCTTTAAGGGCAATGTATTAAAATTAAATTGAAGAGTTTTGGTGGCATATTTAGGGATTACACTATAAAAATAGGCATTTTAGACAGAGGTGCAGGTTGGAGGCCTGCCAGAATGGAGAACATGGTCATATCAAAAACAGCAGTCTTGCAAGTTCTTGACTGATGTGAGAATTCTTTGTGAATATCAGTTCTTCTCATTTTCACTCCTTCATTCCTTCTCTCTCACACTGGGTAACAAACAGGTATCTGGCAGTTGTTCTCTGATGCAATCTTGCAAATGAGCTCAGAGTGTCACCAGGGGCCATCAGTACTGAGACAGATCGACATTATCTCAGTTTTTTTGAGATCTAAAAGTAACAGGAAGCATGAAGATAATGGACAAACACAAACATCCTATCTATCTGTCTATCCATCTGTCTGTCTGTCTGTCTGTCTGTCTGTCTGTCTGTCTGTCTGTCTGTCTGTCTGTTTGTCTGTCTATCTATCTATCTGTGACAGAATACATGTTACACTAAGTTTCTCATATATTAGCTGGGCTGGTTCCGTGACTCTGTTAACCACAGGGTCTGTTTTCTTTCACTGTGCTTGAAAGGGATGTCCGGGTCATTAAGTGCACTGTATCCCTGTAAGGCCCTGTATCATTAGTCACTAGGCAGGTGCAACAGACGCCTGTAATTACCCAGCCTCTCTTCAGAAAGGTCTGTATCTTTCTGGTTGCTCTGATGAGCTTGTAATGAGGAGGAAATCATTAGAAAGGGCTTTTTTCTTAAATAGCAGGTTTGTCCATACAGGTCGGGTGGCTCCTTGGCTCTGTCATCCAGTGAGGTTCCCTTTACCCTGGAGAAGCAGCCAGACACTGGATATGCTTCCCTCCAGTATTATTACCAGGACAGAGACATATGGTCTTTTGGTAAGAAGTATGAGCAGAAACAGAGCAATGTTCCTCTTTAGGCATTGCATGTTTTAGTGTTCCTCAACTCAGGACTGGTACACTCCAATATAGACCACGCATCCACATTTCATCTAATATTTGACTCTCGGAGAGAAGGATGAAAGAACTGAGGCATTTTCTCAACATTGCATCAGGCAGAAGATGAGCCCACAGGCCCAGAGAAGTCTTCAGAGAAGGCCTAAATGTGTATCTGTAATTTATAGCTATGTTTATGTAATTGAGTCATCATGCAAGTTGGATTTAAACTCTGTACTATGCTCTTCTTAAATGGGTTCACAAGTGTTGGAAAGAAAAGTGTCAATGTTTTAAGATGGCCATAGATAGAGAGATGTGGTATCTATGTGGCATCTTTGTGATATCCCCCACTGGTTTGGCCCTCAAGAGCTGTATTGAAAGCCACCACTGCTACATTAACAACTAACAAAAGGAACCCTCCGGGCTGTCTGAGAACTTTCTGAGAAAGTCTAGTTATTAGAGCCAGAGCATCGCCCAGAGGTATTTAGATAGAGCATCTTCTCCTACTGGTCAGGCCTTCAGGAGCTGGGTTGAAATCCTACCATTTTAGACTAACCACCAGCTTCAGTAAGATCTGATCTAAAGTGGGTGAGTGAGAACAATATTCTAGGCCTTCTGGAAGTTAAAGATCCATCTCTGACTGTGATCATGAGCAGCAGCCTTAACAGTGGGTGTGTCAGCTGGTCTATTCCAAGGGCCTCAAACTCCAGTCCAGCATGTCCAACACGTTCGTCCTCCAGCACGTTTTGGTGATTTCCCTGCTCAGAAATACCTGGTTTACCTCACCGGCTAATTGTCAGGTTTAGTGAATGCGTTTGAGGAGGAGAACCATCAGATTGTGCTGAACCGGTGTAACCAGTGGGTGTGTGTCCCAAAAAAAAAAGTGGTTGACAACTTTTCAGTGTATTACTGCCACCGCTGGACTGGTGGCAGTAATACAGTTCAGTTCTCAGAAAAAATTTGTGTTAGACAGAATCCGTGAATTCTGATCTACGTAAAATTGAGGGGTTACTGTACCAGCCTGTGTTTGTTCATCTGTGCAGCCCGCGGACCGGTACCACATGATCCACGGCCCGGTACCGGTTCGCGGGCTGCACAGAAAAAAAAAACGTGGATGTTACCTCGTTGTTATGAAAATGCTGTTAATAAAGCTGCGAGTACACATTGGATTTACGTTTAATATTATGTTTTAATATTAAAATGTAATATTAAATTATATTTTTAAAATATCCCCATTTTTATGCGTTTCATTTATTTGTATAATATACGTATATTTATCTGCCACTCCTTAAAGGCCGGGCCGTGAAAATAGTTTCTGATATTAAACCAGTCCGTGACGAAATAAAGGTTGGGGACCACTGATCTATTGGATTCTGTGTGTGTGTTTTTGCTGCTTCCTTGATGTCTGATTGGTTCCCTTCATGTTTAATAAAGCTTTAAATTGCTTCTTTTATCACTGTCTGTGACTCTCACCAGCATCCTGGCAGAGTCAGATGGTCTAATCAGTCTGTGTGTGTCAGATAGTCTAATGATGGTCTAACCAGTGGTGTCAGATGGTGAACAACAGCAGCTCTATGGATTTTTACTGAGGGAGATGCTGTAGAAATTCTGCACACACGCCCATATACATGTTCATATGTCAGTTACAAGCTCTTACGCAACATGGAATATGCAATATTTATATTTATCTTAGCAACAGTAAGCTACTAAAATCCCATTGGGCTACTGGCAGAAATGAGTATGATCATAGACTTTGTTTCCTCCTTTCTTAACTGTTTTTGATATTCAAATCATAAGTGAAAGAATTACTGAAACCAAACTAAAAGGAGAATGAAAAATCAGAGATGAAGCTTCTGCCAAGCGCTTTCTAAAAACAAAGATGTAATTACTGACATCCAGATGAAAAGTTTTGGATGAGGATAAAGACGGGTTCCTTTCTGCACTTCTTTAGCAAATGGCACAACTGTGGAGACTTCAAAAAGACAGAAAGATCCAATAAGACACGCCTGCATTCAAGGCTGCTACTGAACGTTCGTGATGCCAGCTATGAAAGTGGCTTTATTCCAAGACTGTGAAATGCTTTGGTTGCCAAGGGAAGATTCTGGGAACTAAAAACACTGCAAAAAATCCATTTGGTTGAAGGAAAAGCTCAGATTGACATGTTTTGGAAGCCCAGAGCTACATTGTGTACTCCAAGTAGACCATCTACTTAGATAAACTTCTCCAGAAAAAGTGCCTCCACTTTTCTAATATGACAAACAAGTGAAAAATGAGCCTGTCTTCCAAAATGCCAGTGCTGTCCTTCAGCAGACATTCTCATCCGGTAAACAGTCTGGGCGAAGGGCTGCTGTGTTTGGAAGAAAGACGAAATCAGGAACAAAGCAGGTTGTGCTGCTGAACAAAAAAACTGCAAACTCCTGGGACGGCTTTGAAGGGTCTGTTTAGGAAAGGTCACATTTTCAGTGTCGAGGCTGGACTGTCTCCTCAAGCATAAAATGGCTAAAACATTTTCTAGTGGCTTCAGGTGTCAATATTAGATTTTTTTCCCTCATTCTGAAGCTCACACACTCCTGATTTAATATTTTGTTGGTGCATTTTATGCATTTCAACTCTTTAGTTCCAACAAAAGCCAAATATCATGATTTAGGCTGTCAAAGTTAACATGTTAACAGTGTGATTTCTTTATAAAATGTATAAATATACAGTAATCCCCCGCTTTTCGCATGGGTTATACTTCAAGAGCACCCGTGTATAGTGAAAAACTGCATTGTGTTTTGGTTAAAAAAAAAAGTCTAAAAATGCCTATTTTTATAGTGTAATCCCTAAATATGCCCCCAAATCTACTCCCAGAACACTTTGTCATTTTATACTCAGTTTAATGCCTTACCCTTAAAGAAAATTTCTGTTTTACGTGGAAATCCCAACAATAACACGGAAACTGCAAATATCCTCACCAAACTGTATTACCGCCACCAGCCCATGCTAACGTTTTATTAAGCAATAAAGTTTCATTATATATTTAACTTTACATGTTCTTTACGTCTAATGCATTAAGCTGAGTTTAAAATAAATTTTAAACTGGGAGCATATTAGGGAGCATATTTGGGGTTTACACTATAAAAATAGGCATTTTAGGCATTTTTTAACCAAAATACAACAACACGGTTTTTCAATATACGTAGGTGCTCTCGGAACGTAACCCCTGCAAAAAGCGGGGGATTACTGTATATACACACACATATAGAATACCAGTCAAAACTGAACACACCTTCTCACTCAACGATTTCCTATAATTTAATATTAAAAACATCACCTGTTGCTCTGATGACAGCTTTGAACACTCTTGGCATTTGTTCACTCAGATTCATGAGGAATCGACCTGGAATTGTGTTTAATTAACAGGAGTTCTTTGTCAAGAGTTCATTAGTGGAGTTTCTCTCCTTCTTAATGTGTTTGGGATAATCAGTTGTGATTGTCAGGTTGGTCCACAGTTAGTGATCCTATTTCACTAATATGATATATTCACCCACTGACTATATAAAACAGAGGGTGTCCTCGAATTATGATACAAAACAGTGATGTAACCTGAATTTTGGTGTAAGTTGAAACACACTCTAGCCTCAGACATTTACTGATCCTAACACAGCTGTAAAAATCATAAAAACACAACTAAGCCACAGAAAAAATATAAGGAAATCTCTCTGACTCATATATCATACATATAGTCATATGTATCTGAGTGATTTTGATCTTTGGGTGTTTTTGATTGCAACCGTTTTTGCTCTCCAAGGAATTAGCGCTTATGTGGACATTCTCCAACTCCAAATAGAACGTTGTTTGTATCACCCATGGTTCTATGCACCAGCTGAGGCTCACTAAGTGCAGTGAGTGAGATCGTCCAAGTGCTTTGCTTATTCAAATCCATCTCCTCCGTCGCACTCACGCTCAGCTTCTAACAGCATTAGCCTGCACACAATTGAAACTGTAGTATTTTTAATACTAGCGACGTTTCCAGAGTGAGGAGAGCTGATGTGCATTACAGAAGAACTGCTTAACAGCTCAGATACTGAGCAGTCCCTCTTTTCTGGGAGAGACAGAGTGTGTGTGTATGTGTGTGCGTGTGTGTGTGGGTGTGTGACGGAGGGAGACTAAGCCAGCCAGCCCTAAAGTCCCCCAGCTGAGCACCATCACGAATGACATCTTCTCTCCACAGTCTTCCGTGGGAACTTTCATGCATAAATTTCCATATTATTGTGACTCACACACCTCCTTTAGGACCTCCACTCACGTCTGACAATCTAGTCCCTTTCCTCTGAGTCGACCCTCCTGACAGTGACATACAGTGAATCAATTAAAGGGGAAGCAAGCAGAGCAGAAACTCGGCACGACTGAAATCGAACTGAAGTTTATAAACCGATAAACCCACCTTTAACGTTATAAGAGGCGCTCGACCAGAGCTGTCCATCAAGTTCCCATTTAACAAACGGCACAGAAAAGGCTTGTGAGTTGTGCTCATGCTTTATCCGCTAATGGTTGTCATTTTCTTGGCAAAAATATAACATCTCATTACTTTTGGTCCAATTTAGTTGTAACCAAATCCCACTTGCACACTAGGACCCCCTGCCGCGATCAAGCGGGGCATGTGCTTCCTCTGACACATGCAGCTCAACTGCTCCACTATTCTAATAAACACCCACAATATAAAATGTGATAATGAATGACAAATTTAGCCGTTAAACTTTAAATGTGTAATCAAATGTGCAGAAGTGTGTTAAGACTCTTTCGTTCCTACGACGCTGACGCAACTCGAGTTTTGGTGTCACTACTGATCTTAACACTGTAAAATCATTATCTAGAGCATAAAAACTCAACTTAGCCACAGAAAAAAGAAAAAGGGTATGAATATACTGTACTTAGACACTGTAAGTATTGCACTAACGGTATAAGCTGAAACAATCACGTCTCAATTTTTAAAAAATATTCATGTATATATGTATAATTTTACACACCCAGTTTTCCTCATCTGGTTATATTCATCTTCCTCAAACTGTTATTGATAAGCGATGCCGTTAACACACAGGAACACATTTCCAGCCCAAACACAAACTTAAAAATCAGTTAAATTATGTTGCTTCTATTTTCCTTCAACCTCCCAACCCCATGACCCCCCATGATCCCCTGACCCCTCTCTCCCCCTCATAGTGATTAATGTCTTGTGCAAACAGATTGGCGAAATTAAAACCTACTCACATCTCAATTTTTAAAAGATTTTATGGGAATGAGCATCTTAAAGGTTGTATGTCAAGATTGTTGTAAAGTACTGACATACTATATCTACTCCTACTAAGAAGTGTGTCACATCGCGCCTGCTTCTCCAGGCACGCAAAGCAGGCACACTCACAGGTTTCCATTGTTGAAGATTTGAAGGTCAGTCACACACACACTAAACCCTAAACCCCAAAAACCAATCACAAAACAGAAATGCGCAACACAGCTGTAACTAATAATAACACAAACCCATCCCCCTTCATAATAAAATATCACAATACTACCCGCATGTTTAGACAGTACGTATTCAGTTCGAAAACTATTCAAATCAATAAAACATCAGCAACTGCTTCGCACACAAGGATACATTAATGATCAAAACATTTACTATCAATACTAGGAAAATGAAGGTGAGTGGTATGATGATTTGACATTCTAACATAATCAGTATATCATATTATATCATGTAAATAACATTATAAGCTTTTCTGAGCATTTTGATAACTTTACTGACTCTCCCTTAGTCTGTCTAAGGTTTTACTCTAAAGGGAGACTGGAAGATCTGAAGTCCTGATGATACAAGACATCCAACACGGCACAACATGCTAATTCTAATTACCTGGGAATGTCTGCAGCACCACTGATATACAATATCTTCTCAAAGATGTGGCCGACGTGGAAAAATTATATATAATTTTCTCAGTACATATTACATTTGAAGCTGTTTAAACATTTAGACCACCCAGCCCGGGTGTAAAGTGAAGCTATATTTATACATTACTCAGAACAAAAAAATTACAGAACATCCAATTTAACAAAACTTTAATATTTTGGACATGTTGCACCTGGTGACACATAACACTAATAGACACAATGTACTTAAAATGTGCTGAACCCTCCCTTAATTTACCCTGAAAATACACCAAACCCTTTAATCTGAATTAATTGGCTGTTAGTTTGTGAAACCAAGCCCTTAATTTTTACCTTAAAATCAGATTTAAGGCCTGAGTGTGAAACTCCTTAATCTTACATTTAAGGCATTAATTCAGGAGGTTTTATTACACTGCAAAAACTCCTGATCTAACTAAGACTTGCAATCTTATTTCTAGACTAAAAATATTCTTGATCTTGTTTTAAGAATAATATACTATATAAGAGCAGACTTTGTAAGATTATTAAAATTTTTTAAGGTATTTTTCCATATTTCAAGAAATCTTACCAAGTGTAAATATCTTATGGCACTATCAGATAATTTCACTTGTTTCTAGTCTAAAGATTTCTTTAAATAGGAAAAATATATTAAAACAATCTATATTTATTATATAAGAGCAAAAAATCTGCTCTTACATAGTATATTATTCTCAAAAAGACTTTTAGGCTAGAAATAAGAACACAAGTCTTAGTTAGATCAGTAGCTTTTGCAGTGTATTTAAGGGGCAAATTTGAAAAAATAGGGTGAAGATTCAGTAGTTTTACCCCTTAATCGTCTTAATCTGTGCACTTTTCCCTTTAACTGTATTTAATTTTCTGTATGGGAAATCAAGGTCAAAATTAAGGGGTTTGGTTTAGTAGTGTAGTGTCTTAAAAAAATGTACATAATATCAATTATGAATAAATATATATTATAAATATTATAAATAATATTATAAATATTCTAAATAATATAAATATTATAAATATTATAAATAATTATAAATAATTTGTCTCACCTTCTACAGCAAAGTAACTGAACAAATGTGACTCATCTAAGTTAGTTCAGATCACTCAATCCTTCTACAGTATGAGAAAAACAACTATTTTTCCCCACTATTACAACCTTAAACCTTCCCTCCATCTCAGCTCACTTCTCGCCTCCCAGAGGCGGCAGCTGAACCAAGACATCAATCAGGCTGGCAGGCCTGGTGCACAGTGGGCTCGGACATCTCTTTTGTCAGATAAGAGCGAGCCGTCTCATGGGATCGGACTTCAGCTCGTCTTTTTCCTGTAACACAATGACTCATGGAAGAGTGAAGGTCCTTTTATTCCTTTAGGTGTTTATAGGAGTGGGTTATGAAAAAGTTTCATTTACACAATTAACCAATTATCCCAGATGTGTTCAATATGACAAGACCAAATTTTGCTTTTCTTGTTCAGAACTGGAGCTAAAAGGCAAACACTAGAAGTCCAAGAATACAATCCAAAAACTACTTATATCAATTTCACTTTTATGACTTAATATTACCACTGATCTATACTAGGTGCAATAACTTATCCCAAACTACCATCTGTGCCCATAGATTTCACTTTACCATGTTACTAATATATAGTATTTATACACAGCATTTCTATGTATAACATAATTTATTTTCATATTGATTATTTTTCTACAGATGTTTATTTTGATTTTATTTAGACTTTATATTTTATATTGTTCTGGTCTATGCAGTTGTAACATAAGCAATTTCCTCTGGGATCTGTCATGTCCAGTAGAGGCCACCAGAGGTTATGTTTTATGGAATCAGATTTGTGCCAAAATGTTCGAACAAAACTTCCCTGATATCAAACAAAATTCATTCAATATTCATTCTCGCCTGTGAGACTTTCAATTTCGCTGCTGCTAGTTTTTCAGTTTCGCTGCTGGCTTTTCAGTTTCACTGCTGCTAGTTTTTCAGTTTCGCTGCTGGCTTTTCAGTTTCGTTGCTGGCTTTTCAGTCACTCCGCCCCTTTTTACGTTTTTGCTGCTTGAGGATTCGTTCGCAGTTCTGGCACAGATTTCTCGTGTGGGCGGGGTTTTTACTCATGTGCCAGCAAGTATTTGACAGCTCTGTGCCCCGGGACTCTGCGAAATACACAGCTTTTTTTTTTTGATACACGGGCTTCTAAGAAGGACAGCAGCAACTGCCGCCAGGATCGCGTATGAGATTTGAGATTTGTGCACAAGATCAACTCCACAATTAATCAATTGTAGTGATGGGCACATGAAGCTCCGAAGCGCGTATCGAGTATAAGGGGGCGTGGCAGACAAAGACTTGCTTCGAGGCGTGTATCGACTAAGCGAGGTTTCATCTGCCACGCCCCCTGCACGGGCCTTATCAAAGCCCCGCCCATACGAGAGATCTGTGCCAGAACTGCAAACGAATCCTCAAGCAGCAAAAACGCAAAAAGGGGCAGAGTGACTGAAAAGCCAGCACCGAAACAGAAAAACTAGCGGCGAAATTAAAATTTTACAGGCGAGAATGAATACTGAATGAATTTTGTTTCATATTAAAACTTGTTTGATACAAGTTTTGTTCGAACATTTTGTCACAAATCTGATTCCATAATGTTGAAGATGGTGAACTTCTATTATGAAGTGGGGTGTGGGGTTTTCTGTTGAGGCTGAGTCACAGGTGGGTGTCATTAGAGTTTAATGTTTGTGTTCATTGGTTTTGGGATTTGGAATTTGGGTTTCGTGCATTTAAGGGCCTTGTGCTTTTGTTTACTTTGTCAGTCAACCGTCTTTTGGTTTTGTCCTCTCCTCTCTCCTTTTGGTTCCCAGAAGATAATGTGAATTCCTGTATCTGTCCCTCACACCAGCTTTTTGTTTTGAGTTAAATAAAGAATTTGGACTGGAGGTCTGCCAAAGCGCCTGCCTTAATTTGGGAGAAAAGGAGAAGACGTGACAGGATCAGTAAAGTTTTCTGATTCTGAAATCATTATGGAATCAGCTCTTCACTAAGGTGGACTGGTGGAGTTGTAAAAATGAAGTAAACGTTGTCTTAAAATGGTAAAAAAAAAAAAAAGTCAGAAAAAGATTGTTTAGATTTGCCATTATTTTATCCTCATAACCATTCCATGTAAACAACCAGAAGACTCGTGGAGCTTCACTGATGGGTTTGGATGGTAAATAAAGTGGTTATATTGGGATTGTGGATGTGTGGTTCCATTCACCACCACTGTAAAGGAGCCAGAGTGGGTAAGAGCCTCTAGAAGGAGTCACTCTGTAATTAAATCATGTACAAGATTTGAACATTTTAAGTTTTGGCTATTCTGGGGGATATTCCATGAAACAGGGTTAAGGGAAAGTGGGAGTTACTTTCCCTTGAAATAAGCCAAGGGAATCCTGTTTCATGGAATACCCCCAGGAGTCAGGAAAACTGCTAGTTGATTATGAGCTAAAATTTCATTTTAAACAGCAAAAAGGTAAAGTGTCGATCAGTATTGATACCGTCCACAATGTGGTAAATGATACGTATTGGCCCAGACCTCTCTGAGCACAACAAATACAGACATCAGAAAAAAAAACGTGAATGCAAGCACAAATCCGAAGACACACACAGACACGCAGCTGTCACAGGGGATTTTAGGTCCAATCTCTCTTTCTCAGGTCCAGAACCCATCACAGTAAACATGTTTCTGTATTAGGCTACACATTCTAACAGCCAGCCCTGCTGTTTCCCACAGAGCTTCTTAGCGAGTCTGGGCATGAAGATGCTGCATTTAAGAAATATGCTAAGTTGTAAAACTTGTAGGCAGAGAAAGAAAACACGGTCGGGGGTAAAGAAATCGCTTGATCAAAGGAGTGTGCTTCACCATGGCCCGAGCTATTTTAAAAACCAAGCAAAACACTTCGGAATTCTCTTTAAGCTTCCTACAGTTAACTGCGGCTTTACTAACAACCCAGGAAACTCCCATATGGCAAACGTTCCCAAAGAACCACACAAATAAAAACAGGGATGATGCATACTGATGGGACCTGCTGAGTAAAAAACATGCAGCCCCACCTGAAGTCCCCCATCTGAGTCCCACAGGGAAAGAAAGGCAAATGCAATGAAACTACTGCAAATTCCCATCAAGCAAATGTATCACACTGTATTAAAGGGCCTACATTGGTGAAAAAGCATTCATTGAAGAGTTTGTGTGTAAACATAGTAAAATAAATTTGTTATGACCAAAATTATATTTACATTGCCACTGTATGTTTTTACTGTGAATAAATAAATTATTCATATGAAACGAAATTCTGTCCATTAGCCCCGTCCATTCAGCTCTGAAAAAAAGCTTAGGTTTTATCGTTTATAGGCGCAAGGAGGATCTGAACAGATGTGCCTTAGTTTTTATGAATTGCTGACAACATTTCTCCTGATTTTCAAACAAAAACGCACCCCCTTTTCACAGCCATTATGAGCATGGAGGAGCTGTGGCTACAGGCAGAGGCGAGTCACACATGAAGTGTTCTGTTGTTGCTGCAAAGAACAGCACAAATCCTCCACTTTCTTTCAGACAAAGAAAACTGAAGAACTGTGTAGCTTTCATTTCATTTTCGATGGCCATGTCTCAGCAACAACTGGCTTTGTTCCACCTTAAGTATTTAAGGTGGAAAGAAAAATTGGAATAAGGAGCAATCTTCAGTATCAGGGGGATCTGTACCTACTGTCCGTTACAAGTCAGCAGATGAGGGAGATGTAAGTACTTTCAAATAATAACATTTGGGTTTCTGTTGAACATATAGGGCTGGATTGGCCTCTGTTTCTGCCATTTTCATGTGTCAAATGAGCAGAGTAAGGGGTGGGTGGAGCATGGGATGGGTGGGGAGTGACTAGCAATAGCTTATTTGCATAAAAGGGACAGAACCCTGAAATGGGCTTGATTTGAAAGGGACTGAAACTGTGGAGAACAAAACTGGTGAATCTCTTTATGTGAGAGTGATTTTGTGCAAAGAACTTCATGAACATGTTTTGTAGCCCATATACCTGTTATAACTTGTTTTTTAAAAAAGTGAATTTTGCATAATATATCCCCTTTAAATTAAAACTCAAATAAAACTGATCTCAAGTCTCTATTCTGGAGCCAAGTGTTAAAATAGCTACCCAGCAAAAAACAGCTGAAAAGAACAACAGAGACAAATGAAATGCTGTCTTCAGTTCCCTAGCTCTGCAAAAGCTAAAGGCTAATAGGCTTCAGCCAGAGTGTCAAGCCCAGTGACCTCAATTAAAAGCTACACAAGATCATGATTCCACTGTCTCCATGGACCGGGCTTCTCATCTCTTTTAGGCCATGTTTCGTCAAGCCAATGTGACAGCTGAGTCCCAGGCATTGAACAAACTGCTTTTTTCATTTGGGCTCTCAAACGGGATCAAAGGCTTCCAACAGCCTTGTTGTCTGGTATTCCAAGACGAAGGGAAGAGAAGTATTCATTAGAGCTGAGTGCTGACCATTTTTTTTAGCTGGAGGCCAGATCTCACACAGAAACCCGGCATCCATTTTTTTTCACATCATAAAAGTCCTGCTAAGCAAGCAAGCAAATTTCCTTGAATAACTCTGGATTCCAAAGTTATTAAGGTTTAAACAGCAAAAAAAACCCAAACAAATGTTAAAATATATCATAAATCAATATTAAAGGCCAAATCAATTAAAGGCAAAATGCAGCCTGCACTTGAAATTGAAATGAGATTTGCATTGTGTCCAATAAGCAAGCATTCACCTTTTATTCATCTCTTTCAGGCCGTTTATGGCTGCCCATAAAGGGAGCTGTAAACATTCGCTACGTGTCTCATTAGGTGCCATTAGGATAAAGTGCGGCCTTGCTGGCGTCTGCGAGCAAGCTGTAAATTCCTCGAGGGCCAGCGCGGCCGACAGCAGGATCAATAGCTCTTTGATTAGCCTCAACGGATTCGCCGTAATGAGCCGAGATAAAAACTGGGACATAAACAGGCGTGGAGCGAACAGGGAGAAATATGAGAGTGTGACAAAACTATCTCACTGCTGTTCAGCGGGGCAGTAAACTCATTGTCCTGGTGAATGGCACGTCTTTGGGTCATTATCGACCGTGGCGGTGCCTTTCTCTTCTTTTAATGGGACGTAAGAGATGCAAGGGTGTTGCATAAGGGAGGGCGATTATAAAGTCTTATATAAAAAGCCAGGATGGTGATCTCAGCGATGAAATGTCTTTTATTTTGCGGCTGCTCCGTTTGGGTACATTTAAGACGCAGTGGCTCCTTCGGATCCTAAATAGGTGCATTTTTGTAGTTTTTTCTAGCAGCGTTTTATCATCAAAATTATGTTTGAGAGGTGTACAAAGTCTTACATACAACTGCTGCGCTCTTCTGGAAATCAACAAAAGACTTAAAGATAAAAACTTGACTGAAGACGCTCTAATAATAGAGCTCCATGAGCTCGTCCTGTTCTGCGAGCCCATCCCGAGTCACCTGCAGCTCTCATTCTAGGGAAGAGACGCCACAAGTGATGCGAGTGAGCCCGGAAGCATGATTAGTGGGGAGGCATCCGGGGTAAGCTAAAGGCTAACCCAACCAGACCGGCTGTGGAAACCAAACTCAGCCACATCCGACTACCGAGAGCTGCACATCATGAAATGAGGGGCTCTTGCGTTTTCTTCTTTATGGAAACCTGACTGAGCGCCAAGATCCCCAACGCAGCCATTCAGCTTACAGGGCTAAAAGCTATCCGTGCGGATAGAAGCTACGTCTGTATTGCAAGATAATTGGTATGATGATCATATAATAATCATATGCTGAGTGTTATTGAAGAAACAGTGGTATTTGACTGACACTGATCATTAAATTTATGCCACAGTGTGGCCTGTCTGACTTCACTCTGAAAATATTGAAACAGTTCTTGATTGTTGCCTGTGGTTTAATAGAAAACGCGTGCAAGTCTATTGCACATCTAATATTACTCATAATTCAAAAAGTTGATGTGAAATAACAGAGCAGATCTGAAATCAGCATGAAAAAGTGTGTTGTGGTTTCTGATGATTACAAAACAAAGTTGTTGATCTGTGTTATTATAGCCCATTCATAAAAGGGCCGGTACTGTTGGTGCGAGGGAAATCTAAACACTAGACCACAAGACGAGAGACACATCAGCAGAAAAAAAGACACACATCACATGGGTTGATATAAATAAATAAATATATATATA
>JBBPDE010211072.1:0-12035 GCA_037974605.1 Nannopetersius ansorgii
CAGCACCACCACTGGGTCCCTGAGCAAGACCCTTAACCCTAAGTTGCTCCAGGGAGACTGTCCCCTGTAGTTAGAGACTGGAAGTCGCTTTGGATAAAAGCGTCTGATAAATGCCATAAATGTAAATGTATAATATGAATTTGTTTTGGGGAACTGATTTATTTTGGCAGATAAAAAATCACACAGATGCATTCCTGCTTCTCTGTATTTGTACCTTTTAATGTAAGCACTGCTAAATAATTACTATTAGCAAACACTGTTAACCTTGCTTGCCTGTTAGCAATTTCCAAAGCAAGCTCAGCTACCAATGAAAACTGCCTGTTTGAAATGTGTGTGCCTGTTCAGCCTTCAGCAGTTTGGCTTTGCTCATTCATGTTTAAGTCATAAGGGATGTTTCAACCTGGACTGCTGCCAGGGTGTTCTAGCTAGTCAGAATCAAGCTTACTGACATATCCCACTCTTAAAGGCACAGTAATAGATACAGTGTGGTGTTTGATTAATTACTGCTAATTTTTTCTGTATAAACCAGCACACATCTAAAAAGTGGACCATGCCAATAAGGTAATTCCTTTCTATTTTTGTTTTATGCAGTGTTTGATGACGGTGATGAGAAAACCCTAAGGCGTTCTTCGCTCTGTCTTAAAGGAGCCCGTCACTTTGCCGAAAGCGAGGTAATGTTATTTATTAATGTTTATTTCTTTTTTTTATCAGTGACAGTGTCAGACTGATACCAGATACATAAGCTCAGTTAGATATTACCAATTATTAAGACTAGTACCAAAACTTTGAGTAGTTGAACCTGATTTTAGCTCATTTATATGATACCTTTGTTCTCTTTCTCATTGTTACAGACACTTGACAGGCTTCCTTTGACCAATCCTGAACATTTTGGCACCCCTGTCATTGGTAAAAAAGGCAACCGTGGGGGTCGACGCTCCAATCCCATGTAAATGTTGTGGTATTTTTCCATTATCCTTTCATTCTTTCAGCATATTGTACTGTAGAAGTAAAATTAATTCATAAATTTGTAATATGTTTAATATTATAACTTGATGTTTGGTTTAAGGGTGAATCCATTAGGGAGGTCCAAATATTTTGGCAGAGATCTTTTAGCATATCCACCAAAATTTTTAGGTTTTTGCATAAGTAGTGAATTTCTTAAAAAGCGTCACGTGAAGACTCTTAAATTCATGGGACCCTGCGATTATTGCTCTACTCCAAAGACTTTGTTTGTTAGGAATTTTTGGCATTTAGCCCTCGCAGCTAAATTTCGTTGATTCTTTATATGTGTAGCATAAGCCTCACAAATTACTTATTTTTGAGTGGCTTGGGTTGAAATTTGTAGGGAATATTTGCAGCATGTATTCATGTAGTTGTTTGTTGCTGAAGTAGTCAAGTAGATTTATTGTAATTTAAGGAGCATGGTGTGACACAAGAACATTAAACAGCATCACAAGTCTAAAGAACTGCAGGCAGGATAAAATACACAGAGGTGCAATGCACTGGTGCCGGAACCATTATAGCAGGGGGAGACATTGCCCCCCTCCCCCCACACACACACACTTTTCAAAATCATTCGTTTCATCCCCCTACCGTTCTGTTTTCCTGATCAAAGACATAGAGCTCTGCACGCTGATGCAATGTGTGGTTTAAATGTCCGTGACCAAGGGGAGAGAATATCCCAGTGATCTTTTCAGCCGTCCTCACTATCCTTTGTAGAGTGTTGTGATCTGAAACAGAGCAATTTCTCTGCCATGCTGTGACTTGGCTACAAACTGTTTAGTAATCCCTGTAGTCTTGCCTTAGAATGTGGTGAGGATTTGAGGAGACCCTCAGTCCTCAGGAAGTAGAAATGCTGTTGTGCTTTCTTGGCGATGGCGCCGGTGTTGAGGGTCTATATGAGGTTCTCCACAATGTAAACAGAAAGGAAAATGGGGCTCTGTGTTGTCTCCACTGAGGACCTGTTAATGGATTGATAACATGGATGCTGAACTGAAGTCAATGAACAGCGTTCTAACGTGTGTCCTTTTTGTCCAGGTGTGTGAGAACCAGGTGAGGGGTGGTGGTGTCAGCATCTGTTCAGTAGTTGGGACAATATGCATACTGCAGGGGGTCCACTGATCACTCGTCTGATTCTGTGTAGTATTGATGACGTTTTATTATACCTAAAAGTTACTTGGTCCAGGATAAAAATTGATTGTACAGAACTTTATAAATATAGCTTTGGCAGTGAATAATAAACACTTTCCAATAAAAAATCAAGGAAATTAGATGACCGTAAATATAATAATATATAATATACAGTCAAATATAAGAAAAATGTGGCTTTCTCAGCTCAAAAGATATATTTAGGAAGGTCTGTGTCAGTCAAGTTTTATGCAGGACCAATTAACATCCAGGTGTTTTTGTGTTAATACTACACAGAATGATGTATGGTTGAAAGATGTAAATCTTTTTTAGGTAAAAAGATATGTCTTTGCAAATATTAACTGCAAATTTCAGTCAAATCCAGTGAAGGCTAACTTTAAGGCTTATAACACACAACGAATCACAAAAATGATTACATTTACCTGGACCTGGGCAGACCTCAAAAATGTATAACTAAAAAGGATTTGGAGTAGAGCTACACTATATGGACAAAACTGGACTGTATGGACTGTATTGGAACGGCCATCGCACCAACAGGGACTTACATGACATTGCATTCAAATATGAAGTTTTTCACAAGATTCTGGAGTAGTCCTGTTGGAATTTGTGCCCATTCATTTTGTAGAGCATTTATGAGGTCTTTGCGGACCTTGCTTTGTGCATTTGGGAATGGCCAAGCTAGAATAAACAAAGGCTTTCCCCAAACTGTGTCCACAAAAGTTGGAAGAATGGTGTTGTCCAAAATGTCTTGGTATGCCGAAGCAATACGTTTGCTCTTCTCTGAAAGTAAGGGGCTTAGTTCAAACCCAGGGAAGCAGCACTTTTGTCCATATAGTGTATATAATTTTGCAAGGTCCCATGAATTCATTAGAAGTCTCCACATGATGTTTTTTTTTTTTTTTAGAAAATCCACGACATGGACTGGGTGGTCCTAGGTGCACTGGTATGGAATTACCTCCTTTCATGAGCTTCACTTACCACATTTGTAAAATTGTAGCTTGCAAACTGTAGTCCATCTGTACCAGTCATCTCCACCATTGAGTAGGTATTGTTTGGATGTGCACAATGTGGTATAAGTCACATTGTGCACAACTAATATCCATTAAAATGACTATAAATATCAAAATTATGTATATTTGAGCACATTTTAAATCAAATGTTTGAAAATAGACGTAGGTCATTATATATTTTGGTAATAAAATTCTTTTTTAACTTTGTTAGTAAAAAGGCTACATTCTGCTGTTATTGTAGTAATCAATTATTCTTCAGCTATAGGGTCTAATATTCAAGTCCTTTCTCAGGTCCATGTGGCTGGCTGGGATATGTGCTACAGTTAGTTTGCCCCTCAGAGTGAAATAAGAAAACTGGCCTTTGCATTGAGCCAGAGTGATGTCTTTTAATTGAAAGCCACATCAAGCAGTGGCAAGTGAGTGTTCTCATCATGTGCTGCCAACTCAGCTATTATTCTCTTCCTTGAAAGGGGAATGAAGAGAAGAAGAATAATTGTGCTTTTTGCTGTTACAGTAGAAAGGGGCTTAAAGAGGTATCAGCTTAACAACTGATGTGGAATGCAAGCTTTGTTGTTTTTTTGGTTGGTTTTTTTTAAACCATCAAAAGCTTTCTGTTTGAATATGCTTTATAGTCACAATAACTCTATGAAACAGCATTAAATTAAGTTATATTTAAATAACTCCTTAGTTTGATTAGTATTGAAATTGCTACATTACAAAGAACTTGATGAACATGCATTTATGTATGTTATGTAGCCCTAATGTACAGTTAGACTATCAATAAAACCTTGGGAGAAGGAGTGAATGAACAGTGCTTTTGTCTCCCTCAGTGGCCGAAGTGCTCTTGACAAGGCACCTAACCCCCAACTGCTTCCCGGACGCAACCAGTGTCCACTACTGTTCTCACTGCTTTCTATTGCGTGGCTATATTTGTGTTTACTGCTTTAAATTAGTTAAATGTAGAGTTAAATGAGTTAAATTTAAACATGATTTCTGTAATATCTTTAGAGTTTTGATACTTTATTTATTAAAATTTAAGTTTTTACATGTATTTGTTTTGCATATATTTTACTTTTGTATACAGCTGCATGTGAGGCCACTATAAAGGTCGTAGTTTTTTACATTGGAATCTTTGAAAGATATATGCTGTTAAAAAAAAAATTAAAGGAACACTTTGTAAACACATCAGATCTCAATGGGAAAAATATCTCAGAGGTGTTCTATTAGATTTAGGTCAGGCAGGTGTTCGGTCCAAGCAGTTCCTTTATTCTCCAGGAACTCCCTGCATACTCTCGCCACATGTGACCAGGGATTGTTGTGCACCAGGAGAAACCCACTGCATCAGCAGAGGGTCTAAAAATGGTTCCAACGATTTCATCCTGTTACCTAAGGGCAGTCAGACTGCCGTTGGCTATTCTGTAGAGGTCTGTGCATCCCCAGACCACCACTGACCCACCACCAAATCAGTCATGCTGAACGGTGCTACAGGCAGTATATCATTCTCCATGGCATCTCCAGACCCTGTCACATCTGTCACATGTGCTCACCTGCCAATTCTGGTGTTCGATGGACATCTGAATCTCAGGCCATACTCATTAAGTCTGTTTCTGATTGTTTGGTCAGAGACACCAGAGAGGCCTGCTGGAGGTCATGTTGTGGGACTCTGGCAGTGCTCACTCTGTTCCTTTTTGCAAAAAAAAAGCCCTGCTGATGGTTTAGGGACCTTCTGCAGCCCTGTCCCAACTTTTCTAGAGTATCTGTCTGTCTCGAATCTCCTCCATGCTCTAGAGATTGTGCTGGGAGAAACACAAAACTGTCTGGCAATGTCACGTATTGGTGTGCCATCTTGGAGGACTTGCACCACCTGTTTAACCAGGTATCTCTTCATGCTACCAATAGTGACACTGACCCAAGCCAAATACAAAACTAGTGATAAAAGATGAGGAGGGAAAAATGTCAGTGGCCTCCTCCTGTAAAACCATTCCTGTTTTGGGGTTCATGTCATTGTTGCCCCTCAAGTTCTCCTAAGCAGCTGATTAACAACCCCGTCTGTTCTTCACTGACCATCAATATACCAATAGTTTATTTGACTGGATGCTATATTCTGATTAAAAAGTGTTCCTTAATTTTTTGAGCAGTATTGTTAGTTATTATTAAGTTAGGTGGTTGGATTTAAGGTTCTGAAATGCAGTTGAACTTTAAAATACTTTGTAGATTTCTTGATTGCTAATACGATCAATAGTAACAGCCCCGCATTATAACTATGGGCTTGATGCATCGCAATAGGATTTTGTTTACCGTATACTCATACCAGTAATTCCTCTGTACTACAGTCAAGAGGAAGAATCCTCCTCTTCATCAAGTGAAGAAGAAGAAGGTGACCAGCAACAGAATGAACACCTTTATGGCAAGTTGGTTTGTGTGGAAGCTGTCACTACTGGGGATAAAAAGAAGAACTGGTACCCTGCCCTGGTGAGTCATGTTCCTCTAAACCTGTATTGAATAACACACATTGGGCTTAAACTACATTGTCAGTCATATACTTAAGCAGGTTGTGTAGAGTTAAAATGTGACAGAGTAATCTCCTTTTTTTTTTTACTGAATTCTTAATTGATACACTTAATTGATTCAGCGCCTCTGTTGATTTGGTGTTGGAAACAACTCCTATCTCTTTCTTTTGTTTTCCTAACTTTTTTTTTTGGCAAGGTTATGGTTTAAAGAACATCTACTAACTGCCTTTCACTCTAGACTGTTATTCTGCACAAATCAACAAGTCAAATCCCAAATCAGAGGTTACATAACACAAGTAAACCTGCTAAACCTATCCAGTTCAAATAGGGCTTATATCTATACCAGATTTGGGCATGGTGTCTTAACATCTTAAATTCTTGCATTTTCTGTTGTTAGACTACAGATGATCTGTATTTGGGTAGATGGCAGCTGCTGCAGTATAGGTAGCTAGCAACATTTATTGACATGAAATGGACCAAATATTGTTTTTAAGATTACATAGCTACATATTGTGATTGTGAAATCTTTCAAAGTATCAAAGGATCCATTTCACTTTCCTGGAATCAAAAGGTATGTAAATGTTGTTAAAGTTTCAAAATGTATGTTAAGTTCACCATTCACCCAGGCCATACCGTGCTGTGAAAGTGTTTGCCCCCTTCCTTATATTTTTGGCATGTTTGTCACACTTGAATATTTATCAAACAAATTTAAATTGAGATAATTGAAGTAAACACACAATGCTGTTTTCAAGCGATGACTTTTATTTATTAAGGATAAAAACTATCCAAACCTACGTGGCCCTATGTGGAAAAAGTCATTGTCCCCTACACCTAAAAACTGGTTGTGCCGCCCTTGGCAGCAACAACTTCAGTTAAGCGTTTGCAATCACTGGCGATGAGTGTCTTACATCGCTGTGGTGAAATTTTGTCCCACTCTTCTTTGTAGAATTGTTTTAATTCAGTTATTTTTTTAAGCCATTCAGAGGTGGACTTCCTGGTGTATCATTGTCCTGCTGCAGAACCCAAGTGCGCTTTAGCTTGAGGTCACAGACTGATGGCCGCACATTCTCCTTCAGGATTTTTAGAGAGCAGAATTCATGGCCCCATCAATCACAGCAAGTTGTCCAAGTCCTGAAGCACCAGAGCAGCACTAGACCATCACACTACCACCACCATGTTTGGCATCATGTTCTTTTTTTAAATGCTATGTTAGTTTTACGCTAGATGTATCGAGATGCACACTTCCCAAACTGGGAGTAACTGTTGTATCGTCAGTCCACAGAATATTGTCCCAAAGTCTTTTAGGTCAGTAGGGCAGCTGGTAGCCTAGTGGTTAGGGCATTCGCCCTGTGATCAGAAAGTCCAGGTTCGATTCCCAAGACCGCTAGGCACTGCAGAGGTTGAATTTTGTGCTGTTCACAGTGTGTGCAGTGGTGTGTTCACGTATGACCGAATGATCTCTTTCACTTCAGTGGTTTTCACCTTGAAACGCTGCCATGCATGCTATTTTGCCCAGTCTCTGAACACTAATCTTTACTGAGGCAAGTGAGGTCTGCGGTTATTTAGATGTTGTTCTGGGTTCTTTTGTAACCTCTTGGATTGTGTCGTCGCTGTGCTCTCGGGATAATTTTTGTAGTCCGGACACTCATAGGAGGGTTCACAACTGTTTCATGTTTTCTCCATTTGTCCCAAAGCTTTAGAAGTGGCTTTGTAACCTTTCCAGATTCATAGTCAGAACGAATGTCAATTACTTTGTTTCTCATCTGTTCCTGAATTTCTTTAGATTGTGACATGATGTTTTGGGACCTTTTAGTCTACTTTTTCAGTGATGTCTTGATTCAACAGGTCTGGCAGTAATTAGGCCTGGGTGTGGCTAGTGAAATTGCACTCCGCTTTCCAAACAATGTGATTAACCGAAGTTACTTCATGATTTTACAAGGGGTTGGTGGGGGGGCATTACTTTTTTCACATAGGGCCATGTAGGTTTGGATGGTTTGTTTCCTTAATAAATAAAATAATCAATTAAAAACTGCATTTTTTTTACTTGGGATATCTTTGGCTAATATTTAGTATAAATAAATAATAAATCAGGAACAGGGCAATTACTTTTTCACAGCACTGTATATTGTAACTAAACTGCAAAAAATCATAGTTCAAGTTTTTTGTGATGTGTCAAAACCAACACAAATACGTATATCTTCTTATTCCATCTACAGCAGTTTGGCCCTGCCCTTTTATCTCAAAGTTCGAAGTAGTGTTTCATGCTCATGCTGATATTGGAAAGAGCTGCAACACAGCCAATCAGAAAAAGGATTGTTTACGATTGTTTACATACATCAGTCTTAAACACATGGTAACAAAACAGCTTGCTTAATTCTAAGAGGTAAACAAAAGTTGGAAAGTGAATTAGAATCAGAAAACTTAATTGATCCTGGAGGCAACATCCTAATGGTCATGTAGGTAGGCATTATGATAAAATCTGAATTATATTGCTGTGACACAAATCTATAAAAATGTCATGGAAAATTAAATTGAAATATAATGCAGAACATAGGCCATTTAAAAACACCTTGGTAATCAGTGTAAAGATGGAGGGGGGGGGATTACTTTTATTTCATTCCTTGAAAACTTCAGTTCACAAAAACACTCGGTAACACTCACTTGGAGCTGTGATTGGTCACCCTTTCAAAAACGAATTTAATTGAGAAGAATTGCATTTGCATATTGTAGCCTTCTCCAATATAAGTACTGCAGTAACAAACATTGTTGTGCTATTAACGGACAATATTTTGCCCAGAGGTCTTCCCCACTATCTCATTCTTTCAGTCACTACCCACAGCTCGTGACCATAGGTGAGAGTAGGAACTTAGTTCAACCAGTAAATTGAGAGTCTAGCCTTTTGGCTCAGCTCTCTCTCTACCACAACACTCCATCCTTCCCTCACTTGTGAACAAGAACCTGAGATACTTAAACTCCTCCACTTGGGGGAGGAGCTCATCTCCGGCCCGGAGGACCATGGTCTCGGATTTGGAGGTGCTGAACCCCATCCCAGACGCTTCACATTCGTCTGCGAACTGCTCCAGTGAGAATTGAAGGTCATGGCCTGATGAAGCCAATGGAACCACATCATCTGCAAAAAGCAGAGACCCAGTCCAGAGGTCACCAAACCGGACTCCCTCAACACCCTGGCAATGCCTAGAAATTCTGCCCATAAAAGTTATGAACAGAATCTGTGACAAAGGGCATCCCTCAGGGAATGAGTCAGACTTACTGCCGGCTATGCGGACCAAGCTCTGGCACCAGTTGTACAGGGACCAAACAGCTCTTATTAAGGTGTCCAGCACCCCACACTCCCGAAGCACTCGCCAAAGAGTCCCAGAGGGACTTCATTGAATGCCTTTTACAGATGCACAAAACACATGTAAACTTGTTAGGCAAACTTTGATGCACCCTTCAGGACCATGCTAACGGTGTAGAGCTGGTCCACCGTTCCTTGTCCAGGACTAAAACCACACTGCTCCTCCTGAATCTGAGATTCGACTATCCAATGGACCCTTGTCTCCAGCACCCCTGAATAAACCTTCCTGGGGAGGCTGAGGAGTGTGATCCCCCTATAGTTGGAACACACCCTCTGGTCCCCTTTCTTATAAAGAGACACCACCACCCCGGTCTGCCAATCCAGAGGCACTGACCCTGATGTCCACACAATGTTGCAGATCAACAAGGACAGCCCCACAACATCCAGAGCCTTGAGGCGCTCCGGGTGGATCTCCGGACTCCCACAGGCCAAAAAGGCCGGATAGGACTGCTTCTTCAGCTTGATGGCATCCCTTTCTGCTGGTGTCCACCTTACGGCCACAGCTCCGGTCAGCCGCCTCAACAATGTTGAAAGTCCTTCTGACTGGGGACAGATGTTCCCAGCAGACCCTCACAATACGTTTCCTTCTTATTGTCTTATTTGCTTCTTATTCTTATGTTTTCTATTTAAAAAAAGATAACTATTTGGCATGTATGGATAGGGATGTAGATCTAAAATAAAAGTAATGCATTGTATAAAAATGAAGTGAAATTGAACAATATTTAGAAATTAGGCCCCAAGGTGGAGCAGTGGTGTAGCACTGTTGCGTCACGCCTTTGAATCTGTATCCTGTCCTTAGTCTTGTGTGTGAAGTTTGCATGTTCTTTTCGTGATGGCATGGGTATCCTAACAGGGTCTCTGGTTTCTCCCACAGTCCAGACATGCACTTCAGGTGAATTGGGGAGTCTAAATTCATGGTGTGTGAGTCCAGCAGTGTGCTGGCGGCCCGTCACAGACTTTTGTATGTGACCAGAGGTATTTGTAGTCTTGAACAATCTCCACATCCACCCCACTAATGGACAGGGGAGTAACAGGAAATTCGGAAGTCAATCACCAGTTCTTTGGTCTATTGGATGTTGAGCTACAGCTTATTCAGCTCGCACCAGTCCACAAAACTGTCTGACATCCAAGAATCGATGAGTCATCTGAGGATTTCGGCAGATGGCCGCCCTTTGTGTTGTGTTGGAAGGAAGTTGTGTACAGGGTGAAGAGGGACGGTGACAGAACTGTTCTTTGAGGTGCTCCAGGGCTCCACAGCAGTCAAAAACCCATAAAGTCGCACTTACTGTGGCCTATCAGTCAGGTAATCCAAAATCCATGCTACTAGGTGAGCATGAACCTGCATAGCAGACAGCTTGCTCCCTAGCCGGGCTGGCTGAATGGAGTGAATGATGCCATCATCTACTGGCTACACTGTGCCTGCAGCCATTTTGACTGATTACGTTTTTTGACTTCTCCAGTGCCTTCAACACCTGTCTTGGCCTGGTAGGTGAACTGGAGGGGATCTTATGCTGGCCTAACCAGGGGACAGAGAGTGTCCAGGACCATTCTGTCGAACACAGTCATGCTGTGTGAGGTGATTTCAACTGGCCTGTAGTCTGATGGGCCACTGGGTCACGCCTACTTTGGTACAGGAACCAGGCACTATATTTTCCTAGTTGAAGATCCTCAGCAGTGCTCCACATAAGGAGGGGAGGCACACAGCTTGAGTACTTGGTACCTGGTGCTTAAGCCATCTGGGCCCGGCACCTTGGCATGATGAGTCCTTAATGGCAAGAGGAGAGGGCATGGAGGCTCTGTATGGTACGATGGTGGGAGAAGAAGAAGGGGAGAGGTAGGATAGAAAGCTGCAGTTTGGTTGCAATGAGGGCTGTGCTGGAGCTGGAGATGCTGAAAAGAGGCCTGCTGTCAAACCTATAAAGAACAGATCAAACTAATTGTCATCACCGTCAGTCCCATGGATGCTGGTCTTGAACCTTCTTCATGCCCCTCCCTGCTATTGTTCTGTTGCAGCCCTTGTTCCAGCTTTCTCCTGTAGCTGTACCTTCCCACCTCTAACCTCACAGGCAAGGGCCTCTGTGTTTCTTTGGCTGCCTACTTATCACCTCCTTATCACAATGCTTCATTCTTCTCATTCAAGAGGGCTTTGATGGCTTTGATGACCCTTGGCTTGTTGTTAGGGAAGCAGCATATGGATTTTACTGCTACAGTGCTAACCACACAGAAGTTGATGTACTCAGTGATGCAGTCTGTGAGGTTGTCAGTGTCTTTTCCATGTGGTCCAGTTGCACTGGTCTCCTTTGACCACTCCCTCACTGTCCTGACAGTGGCTGGCTGCACCTGTGCAATGATTTTTTTTCTTTTCTGTCCACACATAAATGCATAGGTTAGGTTAGTTTTTAAATAAAGTAACACAAAAATAAAAATATCTAGAATAATACATAAAAATAAGACACACCGGACATCCTCAGCCTTCTCAGGAAGTACAGCTGCTGTTGAGCCTTCTTTACCAGCTGTGTGGTGTTGAGTGTCCAGTTGAGGTTTTCACTGATGTGGACTTGAAGCCCAGGTACTTAAAGCTGCTCATCCTCTCTACTTCAAGCTATCGTATATGAGCAATTGTCAAATATGTGGTTTTAATGGTTAAACACTGGCAAATGTTTTTGGACATTTGTTGGATTACATGAATCATTGGATTACTTGGCTCACCCATTAACACATACCTGTAAACTGTGACTGGTCACCAAGTCAGAAACTGGATACTGGTTTGTGTAAGTGAAGCAAGTGATATTGTGGATCAGTGTAGGAGAAAAGAAATGAAAGTGAGCAAAGCTAACAAACAACCAAATTGACTAAAGCATGTATGACAAAAAATGAATACAGTTTGTAAATGCATCAATATAATTTCCTAAATATTGTATTGTTCTTTAGCACATTTAGCAAATAAACCCTAAATTTAATTCCCTAGATATGCCTCATGAATCACTGGAAATCAGCTATTAAATGGTT